>JBBIGA010149470.1:0-18896 GCA_037576975.1 Alestes dentex | reverse complement strand
TATGGAATATACAGTATACAATATATACACGTATTTATACGTACATATACACATACACATGGATGACTCTCTAGCGATCCTGATTGCTCTGGTCCTGCATCTCCTGGTGTAGATGTCCCCTGGAGAGACAGCAGAGCTGATCTACTGCAGCTTTCTGCAGCCCAAACTACTCTCTGTAGTCCCTTAATGTACTGGACACAGCTGTTCCCAAACCAGGAGGTGATGTTCTGTGTCAAAACACTTTCTACAGCGCCAGAGTAAAAAGTCTTTAGGATCACGGGAGAGACTCCAAATTTTCTCAGGTGGTAGAGACACTGCCTTGCTTCCTTGGACAGGGCTTGAATGTGTGCAGTCCATGTTAGATCCTCTGAGATGTGAACACCCAGATACTTGAAGCAGCCCACCCTCTCCACTGCAGTCCCCTTGATGTTGTGTGATGGGTGTGTGACCACTGCTGACTCCTGCTGAAGTCCACCACCAGCTCCTTGGTCTTGCTGATGTTCAGATGGAGGCAGTTCTCCTGGCACCACGATATCAGGTTCTCCACCTCCTCTCTGTAAGCAGCCTCGTTGTTGTTGGAGATGAAGCTCAGCAGCATGTGTCATCTGCGAACTTGTTGATCGATTTGGAGCTGTGTGCGGCCACGTGGTCATGTGTGTAGATGGTGTAAAACAGAGGGCTGAGGACACATCCTTGAGGTGCTCCTGTGTTGAGGGTCATACTGTTGGAGATGCAGCCACCAACTCTCACCACTTGTGGCCTGCCTGAGAGGAAGCTGAGGCACACAGGCGGTCATTCAGACCCAGTTCCCTCAGCTTGGTTAAAAGTCGATGGGGTACTGTTGTATTGAAAGCTGAACTATAGTCAACGAACAGCAATCTCACATAGTTCCCATGTTTCTTGTCCACATGACTGAAGGTGGAGTGCAGAGCATGGGAGGATTTGATGTGGTCTTTGACAAGTGGTCTTTGACCACTACTGACGTGAGTGGTTTAACCTGCTGCAAAACTGCCTTGTAGCCTTGCTTGTACTGCGTGTAACAGTGGTCCAACGTGTTTGCGCCCCTGGTTGGTCGTGTGATGTGTTGAATAAAGTTTGGCATGACATGTCTGAGGTTCACTTTGTTAAAGTCCCCGAACACAATGCACCTGGGTGTTTGTATTGTGTTGCACCAAGCACATCCTGTAGTTCAGACAGCGCCATACCTGTGTCCGCATGAGGTGGAATGTAGACCGCCGTGGTAATAACAGAGTTGAACTCCGGAGGCAGATAAAATGGATGGCACTTGATGGTTAGATGTTCCAAATGAGGCGAGCAGGAGCAAGAGAGAACTGAGATGCTCTTTGCCTCGCACCACTTAGTGTTCACCTCCGCTGTCCTGTCCATGCGAAACACAGAGAAAAAGTCAGACGGAGTCATCACTTGGTCCAGTATGAGGGGGATCAGTGAAACACAAGATGTTGCAGTCCCTCACGTCCCATTGGAAAGCCACTCTCACTTTCAGGTCGTCCAGTTTATTTTCCAGAGACTGGAAGTTAGTGAGCAGAATGCTGAGCAGTGGAGGGCAATGTGCTTGTTTCTTCGGTCTGTTTCGGACTTGTGGTCCCGCAGTGTTTCTTTGTTCGGGGTCGCTGGGTCTCGTCCATTGTTGACTGAGCTCCAGAGTATCTCTGCCAGCGACGACTGGTCGGGTTTAAAAGACTCATAAACTGCTTGTGAAATGTTGTTTCTGATATAACAGAGTATTTCCCTGTTACAAACTATAAGTTCCATTGTTGTATGGGCGTAATACGATAAAAATAAATAAATAAAAATACCAAAAAGAACACAGCCTACATCGAGCGATTGGGAAGGTGTCTGGTGGTAGCCACGTCAACCAGAAGATCAAATATCATATCTTGCTAACTTTGACTTGCTGGCTTTCTTCCTGTCAGATTTTTCACAAATTCTTTGCAGATTTTCATCTCTTAAAAATAATTGTCACAAGTAGGGAAGTGAACAAGAACGTACCTGGCGGGGACAGGAGCTCATGCGCTGGTCTACGCGCATGCACAGTTGAATGAGACCTTCCAACATCTCGGGAAGCTCCCGTCCGAGAAGCTGGTCTTTAATGCGAACAGCCAGCCCCTCGTGAAAGGCTGTCCGGAGCGCGGAGTCCCCCCCGCGAGGGTGCGGTGTATTTGCTGACTGGACGGTCTCCCTGGCGCAGGTGGTAAAGCTTTGTGGACCTCCACCTCGCTGTCGGGGTTCTGGAAGGCAGCCTTGAGGAGCTTCGTGAAGTTTTCGTAGATGTAACAGTCCTCCGTGTTGCTCTTCAAGACTGCTGAAGCCCACTCAGCTGCCTGCCCGGTGAGGAGGGAGACGAGAAGCGCGATCCGGGAGCGTTCGGTGGGGTAGCTATCTGGCTGAAACTCAAAAATGAGAGACAGGTTGGTTAGAAATACATCGCACTTCCCATCTGCACCGTTCCATTTTTCAGGGAGAGAAATCTTGGGTTGAGAGAGGTGATGAGGAGTGGAGAGAGATGATGGGACGGCTGGCTGAGACGGAGGTGTCTCAGCAGGGGTCTCAGTGCGAGCCTGCTGCAGGAAAGCAACCTGCTGTTTTAATCCGGCTACCTACTTCTGCAGACTCTCAATCTGTTTCCCCTGCTGATCTACAGCCACCAGCAGCGTAAACCAGTCCGCTGGGCTCACTACAAATGGCTCAGACATTCTGTCATAAGTAGGGAAGTGAACAAGAACGTACCTGGCTATTTGGAGTTCGCCCTTGTTGCGTGATGGATGAGCCCAAGTGCGGACAGAAGCGAAAGGGCTGGTTAGTCACGCTCTTTGATCTATGAACGCTCAAGAAACACGAGTCTGATTCCCACCGGAATCTACGTTCACATTCATACACAAGCAAAGGTATGTACTCACGTGAGAGAGGTTGCAAAGACGACAGGGTGAGGATGAACTCAATGTCTGAGCAAAGAGGAAATCCCATTTCCTTGTTTATATACCTTGTGACGTGCTCATTTCCTGTGACCTTTGCGCGTCGCCTGACTTGTGCATGTGACAATAATGCTGTAAACATATGGCTCTGAACCTTCTGTTTAGATGCCAAGAAAGCTTTTGATCAGATTTTGATCTCTTTTGATCTCATTTTAAAGCGTTTTGTTTTGATGTTATCTATACTCACTAATCAATGCAAGTCTGTAAATTTCTTGTACATTGTGGTACAATACAGGACTGTTGCTCTGTTCTTTGTTCAAGTCAAGCTGAGTAGTCAAGTATGTTTAATTATCATTTCAGGCATAAACACAGTACACAGTGAAGTAAAACAACATTTCTTCAGTAAAATGATGCAACACATAAAAAAACAGGGCACCACGAGACTACATACATACATAACGGACAAAATACACAGAGTGCAAAGAGAGCAGGAGTGAGTGATAAGATACAGCCTCAAAAATAATAACTAAATTCATTTCCATTAAATCCTGACGAAACTGAGGTGCATTAAATACTGACAAAACTGAGGTATTACTAGTTGGCTCCAAATCCTCATTATCTCATTCTGGGGATCTTTTGGTCAGAATTGATGGTGTGCTGGTAAAGCCTGCTCTGGTTGTCAGAAATCTTGGTGTGCTCTTTGACTCTTCACTTAATTTTGAGTCGCACATCAAGTCCATCTCAAAAACAGTCTTTTAGCACCTCCGCAGTGTCGCGCACTTGTGACCATTCTTGTCTAGCGGCAGGGGCGTATCAAGCTTTCCAAAAATGGGGGGATGGGGTGTTGTGCCAGATAGTGAATTTAGCTTGACTAATTTAGCATGATGCACTGTCTGATATCACTTCATTCTACCTGTTGAGTGCTGGCTAGGGTGACCAGATGTCCTCTTTTCCCCGGACATGTCCTCTTTTTGAGACCTGGAGACATCTAAAACCCAGCCGGGGTTTAGAATTGTCGGGGATTTTGAGCTGTCTAAACACTTGTCACGTCATGGGCATCTCTCATTAACTAGTTACTGTCCTACACGCCTGTTGACTTCCACTCGCGCTGCGGACCCGAGAGATAAGTGAGCGGGGGGGTGCTCGATATCAGCAGCACAAAATGCCTAAACGCTGCTGTAAATTCATTAACGATTTACAAAAAGATACACGTGCTGTCGTTGACACATTTGTATAATCCCCCCTCCCCTCGCTCACTTATCTCTCAGGTCCACAGCACGAGTGGAAGTGAAGAGGTGTGTAGGACAGTAACTAGTTAATGAGAGGTGCCCACGATGTGACGAACGTTTAGGCAGCTCAAAATCACCGACAATTCTAAACCCCAACCGGACATGATTTCCAGGTTTCAAAAAATTGTGCAGAGGGACTTAGCAGACTGTGCCTCGTTCCCTTGTCACTGATTCGCACCATCACTGGCCTGCCTTTGAGAATACGTCTGCATGCCGACTGTGGGGGGGGTGGAGTCACCTTTCAGCAAAAGTGTGGGTGTTGAAACCCCCCCACCCCCCCGTGTGCTATGCCCCTGTCTAGCAGTAATTATCTTAGTCTAGTCCATGCCTTCATTATATCTCGCATTGACTATTGCAACTCCTTGTTCATTGGCCTCCCTAGCAAATCTCTACAAAGGTTACCGTACATACAAAACTCTGCTGCCAGAGTTCTTATTTTGAGATGATAGAGTCCAGGGACCTACACCAAGCCTGGGGGTTGATTTGGAATCATTGAAAAGAGATTTTTGGCAGGATCATCATTTTGATTGTTGCTACTCTCCCCATAAGTGATGTGGGCAGGATATCCCAGCGAGTGAGGTCGTGTTCAATCTTTTTAAATAGAACATTGTGATTTAGTCGTGTCAAGTCTGATATTTTAGCAGAGATGTTAATACCTAGGTATTTAAAATTGTTTCCATATTGCAGTGAGATAGTTAGGTTGAACTAAATGTCACAAGATATTGGTAGGACAATTGATTTGTTCCAATTGATTGCATAGTCTGAGGTGGATGAAAATTTGTCTATAAGTGTTATAGCTTCAGTGAGAGAGCTATGTGCATCTTGAAGAAAGAGTAGAACATCATCTGCGTAAAGGCTAATTTTATGTGTCAAATTTGCTGTTCGAATGCCTTCAATATTATTATTTTTCCGAATTGCAGTTGCCAGTGGTTCGATAAATATTGAAAATAGTGATGGAGAAAGTGGACAGCCTTGCCTGGTGCCTTTTCTGAGATTAAAACTTGGAGAAATTTGATCATTTGTTTTAACACATGACTTAGGTGAGCTGTATAATATTTTGATCCATGACAAGAAGTGCCTTCCAAATCCAAATTTCTTTAGGGTTGCAAATAGAAATTCCCAGTTCACCCTGTCAAAAGCCTTTTCTGCATCCAAAGAGACAATTATGACTTCCTTGTTCCAAATTTTACAATAATCTATTAGGTCAATTAGTCTCCTTGTGTTGTTAATGGACAGACGGCCTTTAATAATTCCAGTTTGGTCTGGATGTGTTATATAAGGTGTTACTTTCTATTCTACTAGCCAGTGCCTTGCTGATGATTTTAAGATCTGCGTTTATGGGTGATATTAGGCGATAGCTAGATGGGAGTGCAGGGTCTTTATCTGGTTTGAGGAAGAGATTGATATCTGCACAATTCATGTTTGGAGGAAGTGAGGATGTCTCTTTAATTTCACTAACCATTCTACTGAATAGTGGTGCTAGCAAAGGCCAAAATGTTTTGTAGAATTCTGCAGGGAATCCAGCTGGGCCTGGTGCTTTTCCATTAGGCATTTGCTGTAGGGCATCATAAAGTTCTTCTATTGAAAGAGGTAATTCCAGAGCCATTTTTGTTCATTAGTTATTTTTGGCAAATCAGTGGTGCTCAGGAATTCTTCTATTTGGGTACTGAATGGATTAATATTAGGTGAATATAATTTTTTAAAAGAAATCCCTAAATATGATATTGATCTCTTCTGGGACGTGAGTTGTTTTCTCATTGGAATCTGTGACTGAGGAGATTGTTATTCTTTCTTTATACTTTTTTAATTGGTTTGCTAAGAACTTGCTTGCCTTATTACTATATTCAAAGTTCTCCAAGCATAATCTCTGTAATTGAAATTTTATTTTTTTTGTCCCTTAATTCTTTCAGTTTAATTTGAGATTTTTTCAACTCACTTTGTAGGTGTTCCTCTTGAGAGGCGACATGGGCTGCTTCCAAGATCTTAATTTCCTGTTCCAATTCTGTCTCAAGTGCTTTTTCTTTCTTTTTTTTGGTGTGATGAATATGAGATTATTCTACCTCATATTACAGCCTTTGCCGTCTCCCAGAGTATGCCTGGAGAGGTGTCAGGCAAGTCATTTGTTTCAATAAATAATGTCCGCTCATTTTTCAAATATTCTATGAACTCTGGATCTGAGAATAATGATGTATTCAACTTCCAACGTCTATTTGACCTTGCAATCATTTTTATAGTGAGAGTCATAGTGACGAGTCATCATTATTTGGCCCGTATATATTTGCGATACATATCTCTTTATTATATGTTGAAATTCTTATGATTATGATTCTTCCCATAATGGTATCCTCACAAGTAAAACATATTCTTTTGTTGATTAAAATTGCTATGCCTCTTTGTTTTGAATTATAGCTGGCTAAGTATATATGGAAATTGTGATGATTGTAGTGTTTGTTGTCCTGTTTTGGGTAAGTGGGTTTCCTGTAGTAAGACAATGTCTACCTTTAATGTTGCTAGATATTCCAAAAATTTTGCATGTGAGCTAACCACACGCACGTTCCAAGTAACAAAGCGTAGTGAGTTCATGTTATCTTTAATCCCCTGAATCTAAAGCTAAAGGTTGTGTGTAAGTGGCATTACAGCAAAAACAAAACAGCGACAACAGCAACAACGATAATACAGACTGTGATGAAACCTTACACCCTGTGCATGTGTCAGCATTAATAGTCCGTAGATGACAACGCCGCATGTATGTGTGAGACGCGCGCTAGTCTATTATATTTTAACTGCCCATATCTCAAATGTAGTCTGTTATGCTTGCTTTACCTCAGTCGGAAGATCTTCTTTTGGACGTGTTTTCAGTAGAGACAAGGGGTGGATTTCTGGTTCCGAAATAATTGGCCATATGCATACATTTTGTCCACCGTGATGACAGCCCAGTATCCTTCTGCAATTAATTCCTTCCTGATTAGGAACAAGATTTTTCGACGATCTAATATTGATCATTCACGCCAAAGTCTGTTCCTCGTAACTGTCTCCCTTGATTTTTAACCATCTCCTTCTGTTTGAAGTGCTCAAACTTGGCCACGATTGGTCTTGGACATTGTCCCTCTTTCCTTGTTCCTCCAAGGTGGTGGACGTGGTGGAACGTGATGGATTTTGATGTCTCCTCCGAAAGTTTAAGTTGTTGGTGGATGAAGTTCTTCACAGAGATTTCGGTGTCCTCCTCCGTGCGCTCCGGAATTCCGAAGAACACGAGATTGTCCCGCATGTGGCGCGCTTGAATATCAAGGATGGTCTCTTTCATGCATTTATTTTCTTCACAGAGTTTCTTTACACCATCTGAGAGGGTTTTCACGGATTCTCTGAGGAGTTTGTTCTCCGAAGCCAGCGATTCCACCTGTTTTTGGCTGAACTCCAGGGATTCCCTTGAAATTCCTTATGCAGAATTTCGACGAGGGCCAATCCGGTGTCAAAGCTGGTGAGTTTGTTGTTGATAGACTCCTGTATATCCCCATGTGCCTTTTCTGGTGATGATTGTGGGCTACTTGAAGAGCATTTTGAGTGGGATTTCTTTGATGACGGCGTTGCTTGTTTTTTCTTCATTACAAGGCGCTGACAACACTCGTCCACGTAGTTTAGCAGATCTAAAGTTTCTTCTTCCAGGATGTAACAAGGGTATCTTACCTAAAAAAAATGGACTGCAAATAATATTCGTTGGGCAAGATTAGGCTGGTTTGGAAGCTAGATGGTTTCTCGTTCAGAGGGAGGCTGCCATATTGGATTGCGCACAGTTCCCTCCAATTCTCACAGCATCATGTGTCTATCTAATGGTTGCTGAGATGAAGCAGTTACATTATTATACCTCGAACTTTACCTTTTTAACTTTCTGTTTGTCACACCAAACATATTCTGAATCGGTATGTTTACACCTTAAATACTTCATTACATGGGGGATTTTGGAAATAAAATGGAATTCCCTTTTAAAGGGCAGTGTAGGGGGTGGGTTGGTTTGGCAAAACTGGCTGTCACTCTCAAACTGAAGCACTTTAGCCCTTGGAACCATGAGAATATTTTTCAGATTTTGGCATACTTTTCTAATGTTTAAGGCTTTAAATAATGTGTAATGAACAAGTATCTCATATACTCATACCCATTCATGCACTGATTATTTTTATTAAATCAGAACAAATATTTCAAACTGCAATAATAATAGCAGAAAAGTTTACTTGAGCAAAAAACGAACATTCATTCCAGTCTGCTATCGGACGTAGCTAGCGGCGTGGCTACCTAACAGCACCGAAACAAGCATTCAAGCACTGATTATTTTTAATAAATCACAACAAACAGAAGCGACTCATTTCAAACTGCATTAATAACTTAAGAATAACATACTTTGGCAAAAACTAACACTCCTTAAGGTCTCCTAATGGTCTGTCTTTAGCACATCTCCTGCACACTGTCTGGCTCTCTGCCTTTTTTGTCCTGCTCTCTGTGAACAGCTTGTGTACTGCTGACCCAACTATTAACAGACGTTTTAGCTTTGGAATTTGTCACAATACCAGCCCGTGACCGCTAGAGGTCGCTGCAGCGACAAGGGACTTTCCACAAGCCACAGCTGAAGCTGGTTAGTCTAAGGACTCAATTACACTGGTAGGGGGTATATTAAGGGGATCTGCCCTCGCTGTGGTGTGGCACATTAATGTCATCTTTCAGTTCAGCTTAGGTCCCTTTCGGTTCAACTCAGGTCCCTTACAGTTCAGCTCAGGTCCCTTTCGGTTCAGCTCAGGTCCCTCTCGGTTCAGCTCAGGTCCCTCTCAGTTCAGCTCAGGTGCCTCTCGGTTCAGCTCCAGTCCCTCTCAGTTCAGCTCTGGTCCCTCTCAGGTCAGTTCAAGCCTCCCTTGCCGCGTCTCCGTCCCAGACCAGTGCAGCTCCGTCCCAGCTCAGTGCAGCTCCGGTTCCAGCCAGCCTCTCGAACCTCTCTGTGGCCCCAGCCAGCCTCTTGACCCTCTCTGCGGCCCCAGCCAGCCTCTTGACCCTCTCTGCGGCTCCAGACAGCCCGACAGCTTCCGCAACCACTCCAATCAATTCCATAGCCACCAAGCCACAGAGACAGGCCACAGAACCACAGGGCTGAGTCACAGCAAGATCACAGAGCCAAGCTGCTGCAGCACCACAACTTCAAGCTGCCACATCCCCGGGTCAAGCAGCCCTGACTTCGGAGAAGGTCCGGGCAGCCCCCAGCGCGCAGCTCTCTGCCCATAGCCCTAACGCCGGCAGGCCAGACTCTAGTACCGGTCCCCGCACCGGCCTTCCAGCCTCCAGAGCCGGTTCCTGCACCGGCCGTTCAGCCACCAGAGCTGGTTCCTGCACCGGCCGTCCAGCCTCCAGCTCCTGACCCAGAGCCGTTTCCCGCACCGGTCGTCCAGCCTCCAGCTCCTGACCCAGAGCCGGTTCCCGCGCCGGCCTCAGCTCTAGGCCCAGCGCTGGTTCCCGCGCCAGCCTCAGCTCCAGACCCAGCGCCGGTTCCCGCGCCGGTCTCAGCTCCTGACCCAGAGCTGGTTCCCGCACCGGTCTTCCAGCCTCCAGCTCCAGACCCAGAGCTGGTTCCTGCGCCAGCCTCAGCTCCAGACCCAGCGCCGGTTCCCGCGCCAGCCTCAGCTCCAGACCCAGCGCCGGTGTGTATATTTAGTGTGTAAATAAACCTCATAATGGAATTCCGCGCTTGTGCTGTCTCTCCTTCTTGATCCGGACCAGACCGTTCCGTGACAGAATTGTTCCAATATTTCGAAAACTGTTGTAGGAGACGAGGCACCAAAAGTAATAATACAAAAAGAGTAATAATAACTAGATGTGTCTTCTTTTCTTTGTGTTTATGTCTTTGTCCTTATCCGTCTCCTTACCCATGATGTGCCAGACTTTCTCTCCAACACGCATTTTAAAGGGGACTCGACTGTCCTCAATCTTTCCCTATGTATTACAGAGGTGACATGACCACAAAAATAGTTCATATGATCTGACTGATTATCTGCATACATGTGCGCTGAATGGGATATTAATGGACATATTGAACCATGCCCTTATTTCAAAAACTGTAGGAGAGGAATAGGTGCCAAATTTAGCTATAAGAAGAATACAAAACGCATTTCCACAAGAAAATGCAAAGTGTGACTGCATGGTTTCTAGAAAACATTGGTTTTAGGGCCAAATAAAGATTGTGTTAAAGAAATGTTGCTCCCAACGCAGACTCAAATACATTCTGGTTCAGAAAATGGCACCACCGGGAGGCTTGTGATCAAAAATGGAAGAATTCCCATAGCTTTGACACAGCTATAGAGAATACTCTCTATTGTCTCTCTGTAGAATGTGTGGGGGGTGCACTCTTGTCAGACCCCGCAGGAAGCAGAGATGCTCCTGGGCCTACTTGATGGCTAAGTTGGTGTTGAGGGCCCACGTGAGGTTCTCCGTGATGTGAACACCAAGGATGTTCAGCAGAGAGTGATCGTATGGTATCTTCCTGAAGTCAGCAACCAGTAAGGCAGTCCAGGATCCAATTACAGAGAGACTTGTTCAGGCCCTGCAGTTTCAGCTTTCCAAACAGCATTTTCACATATATGTCCTTTTTGAGAAAGGTGTTTTATGAATAATTTGTTGTTCGATTTAGTCCTGGAGCCCATAGCCACAGATGTCAGAGATCGTGGCTGTGTTAAAGGAATCAGGCTGGGCAATGTGGAGAGTAAGCTGCCATTACATGCAGACTTACTTTCCACATTGCCCAGATATTTTGGATACTCAGTAAATAATTTAGGTTTCATATATGTAGGAATGACTGTTCCCAGATGAGAGAAGTTTTCTCAAGTAATCTAAAGCCGCTTTAAGACAGACCAGAATACAAAACTATCAAAAGCAGTGTGGGACAATTGTTTATGTAGAATTCGTGCTCTGTTCTATTATTGTAATGCTTCAGTTAATAGAATTTAAAACCTTCCAAAAGCTCCATTATTCTTAAGTTAAAATGAATAAAATCTATCCTTCAATCTATTCCATTTGTGACTATTGTAAGTGTGCAGAGGACATGCTGTGACATATCCTCTGGTTTTGTTTTAATTTGTACAGTTTTTGTGCAGTTGTATTTTCATGATTTTAGTATTTTTTCCTGAAACTGGCTGTATTTGTTTGAATGCTACTCTCACATTGCCCAGCAGACTCTGGGGCTTAGCTAGGTAATAGCCGAAAGAGTAATGTTCACAAATGGCTCGTGGAAATGGTTTCAGCTACATGGAGGATGGGGGAAATGATGATAACTTATTAGAGACCTCTTGTATTTCTCAACTTCGTTAAAGTCTTAATATTTTGTTGTAGTCTGATTGTAGAGTTTTTTCTAGAGTTTTTTCTAAAATTTTCTAAAATTTCTAAAAAAAACAAAAAAACAATGTTTTTAAAATAATCCTGCTTGAGTACTGAGCTCTCGGTAGAATTGTGGAAATTCTTAGGTCATCCAACATTTAGCATAGAAACTGATGTTAAACTGTGTTCTGTTCTTTTTTTTTAGATATGTCTCGGGTAACATATGTTTTAAAAGCTCACTAGTAAAGCAGTTCAGGTGCTAACCGAAAGAACAGAATTAAATTTTAAACATCTTTTTTGGGATTTGTTTGGTCTAAAATATATTTTAAAAGTTCATAAGTGAAGCAGTTCAGGTGCTAACAAAATGAACAGAATTAAACCAACCAGACAAAATAATTAATAGCTAAATGTGTCATGGAACCAAGTAAAAAGTAGACCATATTCACTCACAAATGCACTTAAAATTCAATTTTATCATTAGTCAAAGTCAAAATTAAAGTGAACTTCATTGTAATCTCAACCATTTACAAGTTTACAGACTCAAGTTCCGCAGTTACACATAGTGCAGTAGAAATAGCCGTGCAACCTACAAAACAGTGAAAGTAAAGAAGTATAAAATAAGAGGAAGGCTTAACCTGTCCTGAGTGTGTGGACAGCTCTTTGCACATTATATATAAATATAGGTAAAATGTGTAATAGCTGAAAAAGTGCAATGTAGTAGAGGATTGTGCAAACAGTATAAACAGTATAGACAGTATTACAAATATGAACAGTATATTATTATTATTATAATAATAATTATTATTATTAATCTTATTTAAAGGCGCTTTCAAGGCACTCGAGGACACCTTACAGACAAGTAAAACAGGTAATGAAATTGGGGGAAAAAAACAAGACAAAATAAACAATAAACATAATAAAGAAAAGAACATTGCATATATAAAATCACAGAGTGTAAGATGAAAAAAGAGTGCAATCTAGGGACAAGGTCAAAGAGAGTAAGCAAGTTTGAAGAAGTGAGTTTTAAGATGCGATTTGAAAGTTGGAATGCTGCAGATTTCTTGTGGAAGAGAGTTCCAGAGACAGGTGGGTGCAAGGCGTAGTGAGTAGATTGGAAGAGGAAGATCTGAGAGTATGGGAGTGTGTGTAGATGTGTAAGAAGTCAGAAAGGCAGGAATTCTAGTTTGAAGAGCTCTGGGAAGCCAATGAAGGTTGAAAAGTACTGAAGTGATGTGTTCCGAAGTGGAGGATGTTCTGGCAATAACACGGGCAGCGGAATTCTAGACCAACTGAGACTTACCAAAGCATGTACAACGAAAGTGTTGCCCCCTCAAAGAGACGTGACTCCATCCTCCTTTGCTTTCCCTTTTTTGGCAACTTTTATTCTCCCAGTTCGGAATTGGAGTTTACATACATTATGGAATGTCTGCACCAAGATTAACACACATGCTTGCACTAAGCAGCCCTCTCAAAAAACTCTGTCACAGTCCGGCTCCGCCTCCCTCGTGCGCGCTTTTGATGTCACATGCCACATTGACTTTAACCCCTTAGCAGCCAACAAATCAGAATAATCTATCAACTATATATGTATATTTTTAAATAACAAAAGGAGACTATGGAACTGAAATATTTCCAGAAATTATATATATTTTAGATTAATAAAACATAAATTGTGAAATCTAGCTCTCAACACCCTCCCCCACTAAAAAAAATGTTGCCAAACATTTTCTTTTTCCTCTTTCAACAATATACAACAAAACATTTTATGACATCTGAATAAACAGGTAAACATTTCCACACACATCACACATTCCAGAATAGTTAGGCTATACTGTCACTCAGTATTACTTTCTTTGCCAAAGTCTCTCATGGCTACCACACAAGACTAAATGTCCATAATCCTTTAGCATTGAAGGGTGGAAAGTCCATAGAAGCATTGGTGGCCCCCCAGTCTTCACAGTGGGACAAGGAAAATCCCACATACACCCAACATTATGTGACTACACATTTTAAAGCCATGCATTAAGTAGATCCATAGTATACACACTACTGTCATAATCCCCTTCTCAGGATAGTAAGCCTCTTCTCTGTTTATTACTGAAATAAAACTCAGAGTACTTGTTTCTATTTAACTGCAGTATGTGTCAATCCCATATCACCATGGACTGTGACTTATATCCAAAAGATTAAGCTATCCTATAAGATTGTGTATGTGCTTTCTTTAATGTTTACTAATGCTGAAAAGGATACATGTATGATGATCTGGCCAGGGAATCACAGCTGATTCCTGAGGGGCTGGTCACACTCACAGGGCAGGTCTTCAGCTGCTGTATGGTCGGCTGGCCTAATTGGTCATACGTGTAAACACGCCGGGGCTGTCTGGGCCTTTTAGGCCTGTCCCTCCATGTTTCAGCAATGCTCTGCTCACCCTCAGATATAACAGTTGGAGTTTCAGTGCCTTTCTCCATGTCATGTCTCTCCTCCACCTGCTCCTCAGGCCCCTCTCTGAGCGTTCCCCCCCTGGGATAGAACTCTTCTGCTTCTACATTGAGGGGTGGCTCAGCATGTGTAACAGCTGTCCACATATAAGACTCTTCTTCACTGGAACTGTCTGTGTCAGTTTGATCAGTGTTGGTTTGATGATATTTTCTTTCTGTCTGCTTTCTATCTACTTTGACTTGTTTCCACTGTTTTTGTCTCTCAGGTCGCATCTACAAACCTCTGCTTCTTCAGCCAGGTTAGGACATGGCAGAAGTAGGTTATGGTGTAACACTCGCCTTCTTCCCCTCCTTTGCAATGGCTCAACCACATACACTGGACTATCTGGGCCTCTTCTCTCCTTGACAACATGGATCCCATCTTCCCAGTAACTATGCAGTTTCCCAGGACCCTCCCTGGGTGTGAGGTTTCTTATCAGGACATGGTCACCTGGTTCAAGGGTAGAACCTCCTTCCTTCTTCTCTCTTCGGGAACATCAGATCAACAGGCAAGGTTGGTTCACGGCCAAAAAGGAGAAAGAATGGAGTAAATCCAGTTGCTTCATTTACATTCAAGTTATAGGCATGGACAACTTTGTTCAGGTGTTCTTTCCATCTTGACTTTCCATCTTGAAAACTCTGCTTATGGCCAAATCTGCATTTTGGGCATCTTTTATGTCTTTAACTGCAAGAGGCCAAATTGTTTGTGAGATGGTACAGCTTTCTGGCAGTGCATCTGGATTACAGGTGACAGCAGAGATCCAATTTACTTCTTCTGTTCTCCCTTTCTCCAGAGCTTCCCCAATGCATTCAAAGGCATCTTGCTGGAGTTATTCTGTGCATTCCTGCATAATTTCTTCAATGGGCTTGGCCCTTTGTAACAAGAAATCTGCATTTGATTTGCTGATCCAGGCCTGTACCTAAGAGTGAATTTATAATCCGCTAACTCAGCCACACAGTGGTGTCCAGCTGCATTGAGTTTCCCTGTCTTTGTGACATATGTCAAAGGATTATTGTCACTGAACACGGTGAAATGAGGCACGTGAAACAGATAATCATGAAAGCGCTCTGTTACAGCCCATTTCTGTGCCAGGAATTCTTATTTGCCAGAGTGTAGTTTGTAATTCTTTTCTGCCGCCATCAATGTCCTTGACCCATATCCTATTACTCTAAGAACACCCTCTTGACGCTGATACAAGACTGCACCTAAGCCATCTTCTGAGGCATCCACATGCAGTACAAAGGGTTTCTCTAAATCGAGGTATGCCATCACTGGTGGGCTTGTCAGTTGGTCTACAGTTTTGTTCAGTATCTCTTGGTGGATCATTGTCCACTGGACTGGGTGGGATGGTGGCAGCTGAGCAGATTTACGGTTACTCCCCTTTTTCTTTTGACTTTGTTCGTGTTTGCACTTGGGTTTTGATAACAGGTCATACAGAGGTTTAGCTGTCCTGGAGAAGTCCTGTACATAGGTCCTGTAATAACTGAGGAAACCCATCAGCTTTCTCACTTCTCTCATTGTGGACGGTATCTCACTGACTTCTTGCTCATTTGTGCTGCCGGGTGCAATTGCATTTTTGCCCACACGGCGAGGATTCACCATTATCACCATTTCTCTTTTTAACATCGTCAATCTTGCCATTTAATTCTAATAACAGAGACATCCTTTCATCTTCTCATGAAGTAACTTGTTCTCCCTCTAAATAATGGAGAATATGCCTCCTCAGCTTACGAGGGAAGTCTTTCTCACCTTCACTTATAGTCAAATCAAGTGCTGCGCAGATATCATTCAAATCCGATGCCGACAGCGTCAGTAACTTTTCCTCTATCTCCCCAATAACATCCTCCCAGCCTGACGACATTAGCTGTGTTTTGGACATGATAGAGAACTCTCATTCTCTTGTTCCGAGCACTGACTGTAGCCTCCAAAACCAGGTGGAAACACCAAGTTTATGTTACCCCCTCAAAGAGACGCTACTCCATCCTCCTTTGCTTTCCCTTTTTTTGGCAGCTTTTATTCTCCCATTTCGGCACTGGAGTTTACATACATTATGGAATGTTTGCACCACGATTAACACACATGCTTGCACTTCGCAGCTCTCTCAAAAAACTCTACCCCAGAACCCCAAGGAACACCACTAATGACAGGGGACGACTATGATGAACAAACTGAGTACCCCCCGAGAGACACAAACCAGGAGTGAGGGGTTGTCACTGATACCAATGGAAGTTAAACATTCTAACATGATTCTATGAGAGACTGTATCAAAGGCTGCAGTCCGATCAAGTAAAACTAGTATTGTTAAAAAGCCAGAGCCAGCAGCCATCTTTGATTATTTTGATCAAGGCTGTCTCTGTACAATGGAAGGGACGGAAACCAGACTGAAACTGCTCAAACAGATTATATCCTAAAGATGGGAATGCAACTGTGCAGCAACTGTTTTTCAATTAGTGTTTTGAACAAAAATTCTAAATTCAAAATTGTTCAAAGATTTTTGAGGTTGTTTGGGTAAATACCAGGTTTCTTTAAAACTGGAGTTATAGCAGCTTTATGAAGGATAAAGGAACGTGACCACGGGTAAGAGATGAATGTATGATATTAGTTATTAAAGAAGAGACAGAAGGCAGACAGACTTTAACTAGATGTGTAGGAAGTGGCTCTAGCTGGCACGTAAAAGATTTGGCTTGTTGAATAAGATCAGATATGTTGAAAATGTATGTGAGGACAACTGCAGTTGGTCAGCGCATTCCCAGAGCATGCGTGTTGTATTTTGCATTAGTATTATCAAGAAGCGTAGCAGAACAAACGTGCAGCACCTCAACTCTTTACTTCTTCTCTCCTTTCTGCCTCCAGGACATAAGTGACACCTAGTGTCCACAAGTTAACATAACATTACATTTTCAGATAACACAACATTTTCCCCACTCTTAAAAGAATATTACTCAGAGGAAGTTATTTAAACATGGCTTAATTGCATTCTAAACAAGATCATAGCCAAAGAACAATTACCTAACCATACCCAATTCGCCAATGTTGACATAGAGCATTAAATTCTCTTATTCTATAACACAAGACATGCATATTTCTCCCTATTCAGCAACAAGTACAAACTTCAGCATATCTCAACACAACATATACTGTCACAAAAGCACGAAAACAATGTAGAACTACTATTCAGCATCAACATGTAACTGTGTATGAAAATGAACAACTTTACATTATTGTTGTAGCTCTACTATCGTGACGAATGAGCATGTGTGATTACAGTTTAAGTGACAAAATCTTTGTGCCAGACCGGTGGGCGTCTGGTTCTGGTCTGTCTTTGGGTTTCCGAAGAGACAACCAACTTCGGAACCCCTGTAGATGCATTATCCGAATGGCTTTGTCCAGGACATGGTGACAGGTGTACAGCGTTCCACACTTTCCCATCGTCCAGGATATACGTGTACTGGCTTTTCTGTCCCACCACTGTAGACAGCGGACTAAATTTAGACCTGCTTTTTTTCACATGGGTGGGCATCCTCACACGCACTCTGTCACCTGGTCGTAACGCAGATGGTTTTGCAGCACATTTGATGTCTGTGTAGGTTTTGACTTGAGACTGTCGAGCATGAACATGAGCTCGCACTGTAGCATCAGTACAAGCAGAGGGCCTGGTAGGGAGAAGTTCTAAGTTGGCGTCCCAGCAAGAGTTCACTGGGAGCAACACCTGTGGTGGCATGCGGTGTTGTACGGTAGTGCGAAGTTTTCCAGGGCTTTCCTTCCAAGCTTGCTGTTTGAACACAATCCTTCAGGACAGTGCCATTCGGTTGTGGAAAGTACAAGGAGGTACGCACATGCTTGATATTCCTGCTTGTGAGGAATTCAGCAAAGGTAAGAGATTATCAGTCACAATTTCCACCAGGTTGCCAAACCAGCTGAATGTTGTGGCAAGAAAGTCTGTAATGGTATCAGCAGTGACATTACTGGTGAAGGCTATTTCAGGCCACTTACTGTAATAGTCAACTAACGTAAGTGCATACCTGCAATCCCAGGTCCCTAACTCGAATGGTCCCACAATGTCAAGTCCAACCTTTAGCCAGGGTGCAGCCGGAAGTGGTACTGGCTGAAGGGGAGGCGAATGTGTTTTGGCACATTTGTCATGGGCTTGGCAAAGCTGACATGAAGTGATAACGGACTGGGTTGAGTAATCCATGCCAGGCCACCAATACAAGTCACGAAGATGCTGTTTGGTCCCCACGATACCCTGGTGACCCTGATGAGCTAAGTTGATGAGGGCTCCACGCAAAGATACGGGCGCCACCAAGCGGTATGAACCTCTAAAGACCAAGCCATCTTGTGCTGCCAGTTCATCCCTGATATGAAAGTATGGTGCCAGCTCGGGTGATAGGGTTTTCTTATTTTTAGGCCATCCTGTAAGTAGTTGCTGTTGCAATGCTGACAGTTCAGGGCAAGCAGCACATTCTTTGGAGAACTCCTCCAATGAAAAAGCACGGGGTTCAGCTGTGAGGAATGCCACCATGTCAGGTTCAATAGCAGTGTCAGCATCCACACAGGTGGGTAATGGTAGGCGTGAGAGGCAGTCTGCTGTTACATTTTCAGATCCTGGCTTGTAGGATACTTCATAGTTAAAGCAGAGCAAGCGAGCGGACCATCTTGCAATGCGCATCCCAGCACGGCCCATACCTTTAGTTGCCAGCAAGGTAGTTAAAGCCTGATGATCCGTTCGAAGTGTGAACCGTCGGCTCCACAAAAATGTTTGCCACCGTTCCACAGCCCAGACGCAGGCTAGGGCCTCTTTCTCCACAATAGAATACTTTTGTTCTGCAGTCGAGAGTGAGCGAGAGGTGAA
>JBBIGA010149463.1:0-18899 GCA_037576975.1 Alestes dentex | reverse complement strand
CACCAAGTGAAGCAGGGGGCAGCCAGGAACACGGCGCCCGGGGAGCAGTGTGTGGGGACGGTACCTTGCTCAGGGTATCTCAGAGGTGCCTAGCAGTCTTGGGAATCGAACCCGCAACTTTCTGATTGCAG
The DNA here is from genome assembly GCA_037576975.1 of Alestes dentex. Classification (NCBI taxonomy): domain Eukaryota; kingdom Metazoa; phylum Chordata; class Actinopteri; order Characiformes; family Alestidae; genus Alestes; species Alestes dentex. The sequence goes on along the minus strand of JBBIGA010149463.1, from coordinate 18,768 downwards.
GGCGAGTTCCCTAACCACTGAGTTCCCAATACCACAGAAACCACATAGAAACACCCTAACAATCACCTGTAAAAAAACACCCTAACCCCCTTCAAAACCCTAGTGACCACCTGGAACACACAGCAACCATATAACAAATAGCAACCACCTAGCAACATCTCCAATAACACAGCAACCACCTCCTAAGCTGCCCTGGCAATTGCCTAGAAATGCCTTAAAGCAAGGGATAATGGCAACTGACTAGCCACTCCTTATCAACCACCATGTAATACTCAAGAAACAACTTAAGAGCCACCTAAAACACCATAGCAACATCTCGGCAATACTGGTAATTTCAAAACAATGATTTTGTTGATACATTTGATACACACTTAGCCTGACAACACACAATATGAGTGTATGTTATTACAGACTAGATCTGTGACCGCCCCCAAACCCCCCGAATATGTGATCCTGCATTTCACGTGAGTGTATATGATTACAAGATGCTGTAGGACTGGACTCTACTGACAGAACAGCGAGCTGGCACTGCAGTGGGCTAATGTATTGTCCAGGAGGGCCTGCTTTCTTCTCTCTCACACCCACACTCACACACTACCCAGCATCTGACAAGCACACCTGCTCCCCTCACCATGTGGTCGCAGCCTATTTCTGGAGCACCTCGCTGTCCACACTGACCTTCTCCTCCAAAGCCTAAATTTGAGGTGTACACTAGCTCTTCCCTCACCGCGTAATTGGTTTCTTTGGTGCCATTCTGCAGTTCGCATTTGGAGTTGACCACTTTGAGAGACCCTCATGGTAATTATGGAGTCAACACACGCCACTAGATCAAGCTATTTTTACAGCAACCATAACTTTATCTGCAGGCCTTTTCATATTTTTATATGAAACTGAGACAAAAAAAGGAAGTGCAAAATACATTTGGAGCAGCCGCTTAGGAACCTAGGCTCAACACACTGAAAACGGTCAGCGAGAAGCACTGGCGCATCATTCAGTGCAACTCTGCGTTTTTGACCCCTAACTAATCCTCCAACCTCATTAATGGTCTTGTGTCTGGATGCTATCAAATCCTCACAGCAATGTTCCACACAGAAGGGTAGAGGCTGTTACTACTTGAGGAAGCCCAGTATCACAGTCATCCTTCAATTGCAGCAACCTTAATCAATTAATGAAATTAAATGGGAAGTTCAACCACTGAAATTTTCTGCATAATTAAATTACTCAGATATAAAAAGTCTTTTCAAGTAGTTTGATGTGAAAAATTAGGGGCTCGTTCTTTATTCCTTTACAGCAGGAGTGATAGGAACCAAGGATTGCAATGACTTCAATGCAAATATAGCCACTTTATTCACTATTCAGACTAGTAAACCTACTATTTTCTATTTTGCCATTCAAGTGCATCTCCACTAAGCGCAAATTTTCAAAACATGTTTTTTTCGCAAAACAAATGTGAACAGTATCTTAGACATTTATGGGTGTTTATGGGTATTTCATTTTATGGGTATTTCATGTTCAGTGAGGTAGCTTTTAAAGACATGAAACCCTTCAGACATCAGGTTCCATTAACCACCACTATATAAAAAAATAATCACTTCTGTGTCACTGTACAGAACAGGTATAACAGGCGTTTTTTAACAGGTGTAAACAGAAGGCCTAGTTCTTATATTTGTTAGAGTTTTTACTGCTGTCCAGCAGTAATTTACTTTTGATGTACCATAAATTAATATGTTTCTCTACCTCTGCGCCTAATTTAATGTTGATAGAAGCATATTCCTCCATCAGATACAATACAATTTTAGAGAAGATCTGGTCCTCAGAAACGTACAAGCATCTTAAAGCACCTCCCATTCCTTCAGTGCTGTTGGTTAATTGGAAAGCCTTCATTGCCTCTAGGTGCTGATCATACCCATGCTTTCCACAGAACCTCAATGTGACAGTTTGTTGCGCAAATAAATACACAGTCCAAGGTTGTCTCGGAGTGTCCCCATGTGGACAGAAGTAAAAATGCATTCAGGGAACACCTGACCTGAAGTGTGTGGAGCACTCAGTAACAGTAGCTTCTTTGAAAGCGTTTCCGAGGGGGATTGTGTGTATGGCAGACTGAAGGGTGGGGTTGTAAACATCTATCATTACTTTCACAGAAGGATCACTGTTAAGGCCATTGGGAGCAGTGTCTAGAGGCCTTTGACTGCAAGGGCCCCAGGGGTGAAATAGATCACAAGGCTTCAGGTGGAACAAATACTGGAGTCCACCCTCTGCACTGATGTGAATATTAGATGAATGAATAGAGTGAGTGAATAGAGTGCAAATGAATGAAATAAACATTTGGCTTGAAAGTAAGCATATTAAATACCAAAAGAAGTGTCTGTATACTTCTTTGCCCTCAGTGTAGTGTTGCAGCATAATACAGACAACAGTATAAGTAATTGTAGAAATTAGGCCACAATATATCATCTGTTAATCAGTATCGCAGTGTCTCTGCAATTCTGATATTACAGGGGGCTGCAATATGCAAAGGGTCTCTAACCAATCACTGTTTTTGACCTGGTTACCAGTCACAGTTCCCGCTAGATGTTCTGATGAATCTTCTGATGAGTCTTCATGTAATCCAACAAAAGTCAAATGATTTTGTTCATTGTTTCAACATCAATGACATCAGTTCATTTTTCCCCAGCATGTCCTTGTGTTTGTGTCAGAAAAATACAATTCACAATTTTCACACTTCATCCTTATATATTTCCCAACATAGAATTAAACAGACTGTTTTTGTTACTGTGCCTATATGACTGATTTATGTAAATAATCTCTTTCTGACTGGCTGTCCTGCAATGCAGCCCATTCAAAATGCCAAAGTTTTTGGTTTTGTGAAATCACAAAAATTTATTTCAAAGCTGTTTTTGCAGCTTAGTTTCCATATATGGGCTGTGTGGATGGGCGAGTAAATGTCAATTTTGTAACTTTAAATTTATTTTAAATTGCAGAAAAGTGATTAAATGGGACCTTTGGTATATTGAAAGGCACTGCATTAAGTAGAAGTATAATGATAAAACTAATATTTTATAAATTTTGTTCAGCACTATAGAAGTATGCACTGATGTGGCATTAATTTCGTTTTTTTACTAAGGGGACGTTAGAAATGAATGGGAGAAACGAATGAAACGTCAGAAAAGGATATAACATGGTAGAGGCATAGGCCTCCCCTGTTCACACATAAGGTAACGTAAAGAAAGTCTTCCGCATTGCTCCCAGGCTGGGCTCTCCTCTCCTCTTCCCTCTCTCAGTGGTTGGGGTACTTACTGGGAAAGAACCGAAGGAGCTGCAGTTTAAACCGGGACGTGTCGAAAAAATACGGAGTTTCTGATCGAATCCATGTGCTCCCGAGAGTACTGAGAAACAGCTTGAAAAGCGTGAGGGGCTTGGACTAACTCGGTTTAACCTCATCATTTGCTACTTTTCTGCTTTCCATAGCACTCCAAACTTCTCAGCAAGACTTCTCTCCAACTTCTGCACTAACTGGTAGGTTTTTCTTCATTTTTTCCCTATGGAAATGCATGGAAGGATATCTTTTTTTCTTCGAAACCAAGTGTTTGCTCTGTCCGTTTTGGGCGGCTTTATTGTTTTTAATCATAATTTAAACCGTCTGATTGACTTGCTTTTCGACTTTTCAGTTCCACCTTAAATGGTGCTGCCGTACCAGTGTGGCGCTCGCACGAAAATTCTCGCGACTCCTGCACCATTTAAGGTGGAACAGCGAAGTCGAATAACAAACCGATTTAAACTCGTTTACACAGCAGCCAGAGAACGTTCTGTGCTCGAATATGATAAAGCAGAAAAGTGACCTACAGCTATTATGCTTTTTGAGTTTGTTTTTTTATTATTAATAAATAAAGTCGTTTTGAACCAATACTTTGGTTTTTTTACGTTTCTCTGGAGCACGTGACCAGCTATAACACTTTACGTTTCTTAAGCTTGTTTTGCAAACAATTTTTAATGCAGATGTCATCGAATGGAAAATGACTTTTGAAAATGTACTTTAATTACTATTTTTGCTATCAGAAACACCACATTCAGAAGGAAAAAAATCCCACACACTCAGTTTCCCAGTGAGCAAAACAACATTCCACATCTGTAGGTGAAAGATCTGTGCTGGGAAAGGGGGCTGTGGGGATGGCTGGGAGGGAATGTGGGAAATGTAGCTGGTCTGGTATGTGCTGGCTGTTCCCCCCAAGGCCTTGTGGCCTTCAGTCACACAAACACACTGTAACCCACTGACCAGAAATCCTCAGTGCCTGGTCCGTCTGCCTGGTGCCCCATCATTCTCAAGGTGCCAGGCTTGAAATAGACAGCTCTTGCCTTTCTTGGCTGCGAGGGTCAGGAACATGCTGAGGGTTATACAAGTGACGTCCCTAAAGCAGACTGTCTCCAACTGATAGGCACACAATCTCAAAGCTTTGTAACTGCAGAGGTCAACTTTGAAACAGCAAAGTTATGCTTTCACTCCGAGACATGCCACAGTTGGGTTAACCTGCTGTCTGCAGTGTTATTCGTCAGAAGCACCAACACTGGGGCAGCTGGTGGCGTAGTGGTTAGGCAGGTGCTCCTCTCATCAGAAGGTTGTGGGATTGAATCCCAAGATGGCTAGTGGCACCACTGAGGTACCTTTGAGCAAGGTACTGTTCGCACATGCTGTGCCTCTCGTTGGTGGCAGTCACTTGGTGAATGGGTTAAATGCAGAGAAAGAATTTCACAATGTGCTGTGGTGTGTTTACGCCACTTTACTTTAACCTCTTTGAAAATCTGTTAATGGTTTGGAGCATTTGCCTGGTCTGTTTAGTAGCGATGTGAACCTCTTAACGTAATTTGATTGATTCTTTATTGTGTAAGTGGCACTTTCTGGCATCTGTCATATCCATCAGACTGCCTGATAGTGAAACATTAGTCATCACTCCAGAGAACACGTTTACACTGGTCCAGACTCCAGTATCGACATGCTTTACACCATTCCAGCCAATGCTTGACTCTGTGCATGTTTATCTTAGGCTTGCGTGCAGCTATTTCATGAAGCTCCCAAATCAATTCTTGTACTGATGTTTTCTTCAAAGGCTGTTTGGAGCCTTGTTGTGAGTGATGCATTACAAGACAGGCCATTTTATACTTTCCGCTAGTTGGGGGCACTATTCTGTGCATTTGCTTGGTCTACCGCATCGTGCCTTAGCTGCTATTGCTTATAAACGCCTCAATTTCGCATTATTCACATATCACAGACAGTAACTCACCTAGAGCTACTACTGGTCAAGCTGTCAATCATTGTTTTATTAGATTTGGGGGCATGGCTCTGTGCATTTGCTTGATCTATAAATGGTGCCATACTATATTTACCATTATTGTGATAAACTCACATTTTTTCTTGACTAACTGCGTGTTTTATTTCAAAGAGAACATATTTAGCCCTGTTATTTGCATTAAGTGCGGGGCTATGCCTGTACACATGACCGCATGATGTTTATGAAACAGCCAGTCAGGCGAAACATGAGAAGCAGTCGAGGGAGAAAGGAAGAAACAGTGGCAGTCAGTTATGTGGGAAAAAAAGACACCACTGCCACTTTGTTAGTGCTTATTGTGGTAATTGTTGTTGATATGCTTCACATGACTGACGCAGCATGTGTCACAAAAAAGGCGGTACAGTAGAAGGCTGGCCCTGATTGGTCAAAGAGCTGTTGACATGCTGGCTGGTTTTAATTGTAAAACATCAAATGTAAAGATCTAGGACAGTTTCAAGAAGCAAAAACTGCCATATACCAGTATGCCCTACAGGAACTAAAAAAGCTTGAAGTAAATAAATATTGTTGTAGTTTCACATGTCCGTTCACTCTCCCATCTATAGAGTCCTCATGAGGAAACTAAGCTGCAAAAACAGGCCACTTTCTAATCAGATTTGTGATATCACAAAAGTAACACATTTACACATTTCCTCATTTAGCCTACAGTACTTTAGCCCCGCCCATGCAAGCTGAAATTCTAAGGAGTGTTTCAGCCCTGTGGCCGCTGAATGAGCTGCAATATGGGGTGGCCAATCCAATTATTAACATATGATTGGTCACTCTGCCAAAAATAATGGGTGATTACAGGCTTATTTGCATAATGAAGCATTCTGCGAAATCAGTATTGTAGGCTAATATCATGATAATTAACGGATATATGGAGCAGCCCTATCATACAGTGTCTAAAACTACCAAAGCAAGTGTGAAAAGACTTAACAGCTCGACACAGAGGCATGCATCTGATAATTTAGGCATGGAGTTGACACATAAATGGTGGCACATAGGCTTCCATGACTTGTTGGCTGCTTTAGCCTCAAAGCTTCAGTGTAAAAATAAAGAAGCAAACCCCAGACTGTACACATGCCTTTGCTGAATTACTACAATATGGAGGCAGTAAATCAGAACCCCCCACCATGCTCTTATTAAATTTATTCAAACTATATCATAACAACTGAGTGTGTGAATTGCAGCAGAATGCCAAGACCACCCCAGCATAATTGTTTTTTTCCCACACTCTTCTCTCTCTCTCTCTCTCCCCTGTTTTCCAGGCAAGATGGATCTGTCTTTAGTAGCAGTGCTGTGTACCTCCCTTTTAGCTCCAGCGTTGGGTGAGTGTTCTACTCCTACCCGTCCTGCTCATCAAAGTCTTGTAGTTATTTATGGCTGTTTCTTACTGAAAGTTATTTAATTAATGTTTGGGTAATCTAGTTGGCTTTGTCTTTCAAAGCTTATTTTCAACCAAGTGTAACCTGTTTTTGAACCTGTAAACCATGGTCAGAACCATCTGCTCCCCTGTTTAGGTGTCACATTAAAGTTCGGTGAAAATTTCCCATTTGGGGGAGGGCTTATCCCAGATGTAATCAGTCTGCCATGACATGTTTGGTGTCTGAAATTTGCTTTCTTATCTTTGTGCTAGAGCTACAGGACTTTGTCGAGCAGTTAAGTGATCTTAAATGTGGTTTCTGACACCTGACCCCCCACCCACATGAAACTTGGTGTGACTGTAGCCCTTCATGCCTGATATGAAATAAGATTTGTGTCCCTAGGTGGCCATGTCCCTTTCTGCTAACACCATCCGAAGTAGCGTAGACACAAAGCACTTTTTAGGTGACAGCTTGACAACCGTTTTGCCAAAAATGACAATATTTGTATGGCAAGTTGGCCTCTACAGTGGTGCTCGAAAATTTTGTGAACCCTTTAGAATTGTCAACATTTCTGCATAAATATGACCTGAAACATCAGATTTTCACACAAGTCCTCAAAGTAGATAAAGAGAACCCAGTTCAATAAACGAGACAAAAATATTTCACTTGGTAATTTATTTATTAAGGAAAATGAGTGTTCCACACAAGCAAGTCTTTTTGAGATGACTTGACACAATTTGAGGCATGAGGGTTTGATTTAGAAAATGTTACTTCATGGTACGTTCCGTTAGCTACATTAACTTGTAGCTCCGGGACAAACCTAAAGAAGAAAACATGTCTTGTCTGATCGGCAACATGTGGGATATTGGGAATTACTTTTTCACTAAACAGGGTAAGCCTAGTCTGAGGATGCATTGCACTGTCAGTGGCAATCCTCACCATTTTTTTTTTTTTTTTTTAAGACTAGGCTTAATCTGTGTGTAAGAAAACAGCCTTAACAACAGTGTTTTTCGGCCCGTGTGTAGGGTCGGCTTTTGGCAGGGAAATGCCAGGTAAGTGTGCTGAAGCTTAGACATGGCACGTTTGCTCGTGTGCATTAGCACTGCGTTTTGCTCAGATTCTCTAGCTATTTGTTGCCAAGCTTTTTTGTCTTTGATCCCCTCTACAGTTTTTATTCTTTTTTTTTTTATACAATTGACCCATATGTAATCCCTCAGAAATGTTATACAGGTGAGTGCAAAAGTTTGGAAAAGTCTGGTAAAATTACATTGGTGATTTTCTTACTGAAAATAAGTACAAGTTCTCTACTTTACTTTATATTCCTTCATATTTTGCATCAGAATACTGTTGTGTGTTGTATGTTTGCAGCTTGAGTTGTCTACATCATGACATAAAAATGCAAAATGATGCAGCAGTCTCTGAATGATCATTTGGGCAGGCTCACTAAGATCAGCATGAAAACTGAGGAGGGGACATGCGGGTTGCCAGATTTCCATTGATTTTACCAAAAAGGCTACAAGTCTTAGCAATTCCTATTACTTTGGGCATTCCTTTTAGTAGGCTAAATCTTTTCCCAATTTACGGGATCTTGTGACTATTTGACTCGAGTAGTGACCCTCACACCTTGCTACTTTCAACCTGTTTTAAACTTTCGTCAGTAGTGCTCGAAGTAAAGCTTATTAGCACAAAATAGGGCAAGAAACAGAGCTTATCCTGCAGTCCAGCTCTTTCAAATACGTGTTTTTCATACTACAGGAGGATGCGATATTTGCCTTTTGCCCACACACTCAAGTACTAAAGGTCTTCTGCTGGTAGAAATGGAAGTTTGGTTCGAGATGAGAGGAAGTAGCCTTTAGGAAATAAAAAAAAAGTATTATTTTAGTATTAGTAAAAATAAGTATTATAAAAGTAATTATAAAATGTAAGAAAATAAGTCTCCGCAGCAGCCTTCACAATAATGTAAAAACAAAAGCTGTATATAAATGTGTATGTGTGTTACAACAATACAGCTTTTCTGATTGATAGACGCCCTGACCGCAAAAAACAATGCAAGTGCTAACAACCAAAGGCTCAACTGACCCTTTACAGGACCTGGAATTTTAAGAAATCCATCTGAACAATGAACAAAAGTCATTCGTGCCTCACACAGCATCCTTGTGACTGTGTGGGTGTGTGTCACCATGTTGCCGTCTCAGTGGATTGCTGAGAATGTCTTGACCTTTGTAATGTGCTTATTTTAAGACTTGTGCCTGCACATGCATGCAATGGAAACACTGTTGCAAATCAGGCTGTGCAGTATTTTATTTTATTTTTTGATTTATGCTCGTTACATATTTTTTATTTTTGTTTTTTAGCATCATTTGAACACTTTCATTTACACTGTTTGAAAACCTCTTCACAATCAGTTTTTATCTAGTGATTGTTTCGATGCTTGTTCGAGTTGCTACAGACATGCAGTTTACACGTGGAGAACAATTTATCTTCAGATAACTTCATATATTTCTGTAAGTACACACATGAATTCATAAGATCCTGCTGGTTTCCTTTCTTTCAAATAGCATACAAACATGTTTTGAAGAGCTCCCTCTTTTGGAGAGCATCCACTTTTCCTGGCAGGAGGCTTATTTTTACAGGAGCATCTTCACATTTTACTGGGATGTTCTTTTTCTACTTTTGTTGATAGTTGGCTTTTAGGTGCACTGCGCCACCTCCTGGTTGTAGTAATGCCAGTAAAAACAAAGGGAAAATATATTTCCTAAGACAAGACACTGGTTGCATCGACTATTAGATTTTTCAAATTGAATGATTATTCAAGTATTCAGAAATCTTTATCCATTCCTGCTTGCTTCTTTGCTACTCACTATTTCCCACTATTGTGTATTTGATAATACAGACTTTGACTGATATAGTATAGACTAAAATGATGTATCGTCAAGGATCAAACTCACAATCTCCCGAAGGAGGTATGGACAGTGCTTAAATGGTTTGGCTATTTGGGTACATCAAACATATAAATTGTTGATCGTTATCATGATATTGACCTTTGTAGTGCGGAATTCTGCAGTATGCAAATGAGCCATCTAGCCAGTCTCAGGTGGTTCACCAATGCATGTGCAATAGAATGCAAGGTGTTTCCAATTACAACATGTGGCAGTGGAAGCGCAATCCAGCTATTATACACACACTGTGCAGCCCTAGTGCACACAGAGCTCTTTATAATGTTGGAGAATCTGATATAGCACTTCTTGTTTGCTACTAAGCTGGGGGGCCAGGTGGGAAGGTAACCGGTTTTGCTAGTTTTACAATTACACCGTTCATGAACTTTTGAAAGAAAATGCACTGAATGTTAACCAAATATTGATGCTTCATCTATGTGCCCTGTAAAACATTAAAAAGAATGCTCACTCTTAAAAATAGAGGATCCTCACTTGTGTCTGGCTTTTGGAACCCTTCTGGCATCTTTATTTTTAAGAGTGGTGTGGCTATATGTGTGAGAGTGTTTGTCTCTCTTTATACTGATCAAATGTTACCACATGAATGGAAAAAAACAACCTGACCTGGCAGGGACACTTTGGTGGCTTTCAAGTAAAGTGTCAAGGAGAAAATGTACTTGCCAACCGTTCAGTAAAATGCAGTTGAGTTTTGCCTGGGTGTGTGTCCAAAGTTTTGAACATGCAAAGCTTTGTGCACCTTGGGTCAAATTATCTGTTTTGTTGTTCCTCTAAGTGAAAATCAGTACACACCCTTTGCTGTTTCTTTACAGAATTTAACTTGCTGAATAAAAACAAATAAAATGAGCAAAAAGTTTTAAAAGGCATATTTTATATATTTTCCAGTATATTAAATGTGTACTCATGTTCACACTTACCTGGACCGTTTGCCTGGGGATATTTGAACATTTGCATATGACTTTATTTGCAAGTAAGTAAGTATTACATATGAAATATGAGAGTTTTAAAAATACACGTAGAAGCCCATATGGAATTTGTTTTTAATGTAAAGCTGTGACTGTTGAATATATTTTCTATTTTTCAATATCAACATGAACGAAAAGCTCAAAACATGATTCAGTTCAAGGCTTAAATAGGGGAAAAGTATTGAAATCTTTTTACACTTTTTACTATATAGAATAATAAAAAATATGATTATTAACAGTGGTGTACTGTCTGCTTTCTTACATTCCATCTTTAATTCTATTTATTTATTTTGCATAAAAATTGAGGGTCGTTCTTAATCTGGCAAAACTGCACAGGTTGATAGATTTAGTTTCTAAGGCCCCTAGAGACTTTAATTTATTTTTTTGCCAAAATAAGACATGGCAACAAATATAGCAACATTTTGGGTACTCCTTACCAACTTTGTGCAGAATAGGTGCCAGAACCACAGTGCAAGTGAGAGCAGACCGCTCTCTGCATCTGTTCTGTTCAGCAAGGGGTGGATGATCAAATTGGCTGTGTCCCAGACTGCTTACCAGCACAATAAATAATAAAAATGTACACTATTAGCAATACATCCGGTAGTACAGTGCGTAAAGTGTGTTGCTTGGGATGCAACCCATGCATCAGCATTTAGCAACTTTTTGAGGAGGATTTAGCGAGGTTCCATAGTATATCATTGGCAACACTGTTTGCCAAACAGTTAGGTTCAGACAGTAGTAATACACACAGTTGTAGTAATGCCAGAATATGTGCATCTGTGTGTGTACATGTGTAATTGTGCCTGTTTGCTGCATGGGAATGGCATATAATGCCCAGATACCAAGTTTAAGCACATGAATCTCTTCACAGTAGAGGTTTGGCTTCTGATAAGCCAGTGCATTGTTTATGACTTTTTTCATTAGTCATGTAACTTTACTAAATTATAGTGTATTATAATCAGCATCTCTTCTCTGTTTTCTCTCTGCAGCATCTACTATGGAGGACGTCCATGGTAAGACTCCTTTTTGACATCACATTTTTATATTGCCTGGCTCGGAAGCAATTTGAAGAGTTTTTCTCGCAAGGCCAGGCCAGTGCTAGCTCTGTTTGATAGGAAACAGAACACGTCTGAGATGGCAGGACTTGAGCCACAGCAGGCAAAGGAAAATGTTGGTCACTTTGTTGCGAGGTCTTATCCTCTTAAAGTATATTCCATTAGGCCCAAAGCCAGTGGGCCAGCGGTGCTGCCGAATGTGTGGACACTCCGGAGTTGGTAGGTGTAGACACCTAGGGCCACAAAAACATATCTTAGCTCTTAGGCTAATGCAGCTATCATCTGGTGTCCAGATTTAGCTTTTTTTTTTTTTTTACTTAGGAAGAGCAGCTGTGAGGCATTGCTAATGAACACTGGAAGTCAAGCGTCATTAAAATTATTACTGTAAAAACACATCAGCAAAACTGTTCCCAACCTTCTCAAACAACATCCAGCTGTTCATTAAAGTCTCACAAACCTGTCTGTGTGGTTTAGAACACTAATTATGGACTGCTTTGAGAATACCATCCTCAGATGGCTGCATGTAGGGGTCGTTTTTTTTTATTTTTTATTTTTATTTATTTATTCACTTTTTTTATATTTTCGTAGCTCATACTAAATGAGTGTGTTATGAGAGATGTTCATATATGTTTATGGAAAAGATCTGGGTGGCTGACTTCTAGTTTTTGTTAGTAACATTAGTCCCACAGCTGCAGTTCTAAGCTAAAGAATCTGGTGCCGAACTAGTCCTTTATAAGGACAACCACTTAGAACTTTCTTTAAATCTTATAACTGTGATGGTGATCAGGCCTAGAAGTAAAAAGTAGGCTTTTTCAGGAGTGAATTTAATGTTTTTGTACATTTGTGCAGGTCTAGAAGTCATAAAGTTTAAGACCCTGTTTACACCTGGTCACTTCATGTGACTAGTTGAGGGACTGTATACTGATCAAATATTTGCTGCATTTCTTTACACTTGGTAGTCACATATGTCTATGGTCAGCCAACCTGAGATCAGATTAATGTGGTGAATATGCAGATCAGCTTGTATACAACAACCAGTGATCTGTGGTGGTCCTCATTTATCTGTTCTGTTCAAAGTAAAAGCACAATATTGCAAGCAGTCTGTTCACAAGACAAGGGTGTTTATTTTTCTCCTGTATACCATCATGAACCACATGTGTTAAAACACAGTGTGTTGCAATGAGACAGTGAAAAACAAGTGGCTTGCCAAAAAGCTAAGTGGCTTGCCAAAAGTATGTAACAGAATTAAAATTAACTAAACTTGAAATAGCAGCAATGGCTACATTAAGTGACAGCAGTCTGAAGGGCGGTCTATTCCGAAAGCGGGACAGCAGGGGCCCCTGCCACAATATTGGGAGAGGTTTTGGTTGTCAAAGGTGTCTTGAAGAGATGGATTACAGTGGCTCACACTTACAGTCTACCCCCCTGAAGTGGTTTGAGTGAACAGACTTACCTGTTTTAAATGAATCCTGGGTACGTTCACACCTGCATTTTTATATCGTTTGGCCTCGTTAAGATATAATCCTGATACTCGAGACACATGAAGCAACCAAGTGTAAACGGGGTCTTTATGTTTGTAATGTTTGTGTGTGTGTGTGTGTGTGTGTGTGTGTGTGTGTGTGTGTGTGTGTGTAAAACTCAGCTTGCTTTTAGCCATGTGAATACAGTCCGGGATCACGGAGTTTAGACTCAAGTATTTTTATTCATTTCTCTTTCCCACCAGAGTACGACAGCCCATTTCATTATGGTAAGTGGGGGTAAATTACATCCATTTAGTGAATGTTCAGGTACAGGGAAAGAGAAAAGTCCCTCTTTTGATGCACAGGGAAAATGGACGGTGGGCAGCGAAGGAAAGCGCAGTTTTCGCAGTCCTGCTGTTTTTGTTTTTAAATGAGCTTGACGAATGAATGTGATGCATAAACTGATGCATGGACACCATAATCACTGAATTGAGAAATGATGTGGAGATTGTGGTGAAGGATCCTTCTCAGGAAACATCTGGAGAGGTCAGTTAAGGTTTGTGTTTTCCCTCTTTTTTCTTGAAATAGATGGAAAACGCTCCCCCAAGGACCCCCCCCCAAAGGACCATGCTTATGTACTGTCTTGTTTATGAAATCCAAACTCCATAATATATTCACTTCTGTTTTGAGATGTTAATATCTACTTTAACGTGATGGATTTTGTTACTGATTTTTGGTTTCAGTTTTGCTATTGAGCAGATAAATGTGGGAAAAGGTAACTGAGGAAAATCCCCCACCCAACACTGTCCATTGACTGCATGAGTTTACCATGTATAGGATGATGATGCATAGACAAATACACAGTAAGAGGAAACTGGAGTCGCAGTCACTCCCCAATCAGGGCTCAGAAGCCCCAGTCTCAGTTTGGCATCTACAGAATGTATTATTTTACAGAATGTATCATATGTCAAGTCATTTCTAGTCTTTAATTTAAAAAGTGTTAATTGGAAAGAAAGGGACAACACAAAAAATGTTAGCATCAAAATTAAATTGAGGCCTTTATCAAATTTCATTTTTAATGTCTGACAAAAGACAAATAACAAGCAGAAAAAAATTTAAACATCAGTTTTGTTTACCCTCTGTTTATATGTGTAAGATTTGTCCTGTTGGACCATGCCTCCTCACGTGATGCTCTTCACTCTCAAGTTAGGTATAAGTGAGAAATAATTAATTATTGTCAATTATGACACTTTACTAATTAAGCATGTTGATTATATGTACTTTTTAATTTAAACCACTGAGGTCAAGATAAATTGCTTTAATTCAGTGCTGTGAAAATGTGCTCTCAGAGAATTCATCTGTAGCGGCACCTGATGTGGATTTACCAGACAGAGGTTGAACTCTCTAGTAATTATCCTCAAAATGAGAGATGATAGTGACGGTAATGGATGAAGATTGTCTAGTCCAATAAGGTTGTCAGATCTGGGTCAGAACATAAATGATCTGTGGCCAATGCCTCTGTGCCAAATACAACAAGAGTTTTACAGATGTCTTGCAAAATACAGGCTGCAGCATGTAGAGAACTAGTATTAAACAACTGGTCATAACATTTTGGTTTATCAGTGTATAATCACCACCACTCCAAACAACTACGGCAGGAGCTGTATGTCATAGTGTACCTCAGAAGCTAAGCTACAAAAGCCATGTCTTATTAACTGTACACTCCCAAAATGAAAAAGCACTTGGGACAACATCAGCTTAGTATAACTAACATTAACTGGCTCATTATGTTAGACTTACATTGCAAACAGTTTTGATGGAGAGGAAATCATTATGTTGCATACAAATGCATGCTAAAACAAGGGACAGCTTAGTTTTCCTGCAAAAATAGTGAATGGTGGACTCACATTCCTGTTGAAAACCTCTATACTTATCTCATGTAAGTCTTTTGGTTACACTGTAAGGCTAACCACAAGGTTAGGAACCCTTTCACACAGAGCCCGAGGAACATAAGGTCCCAGTAACATGGCGCTGGAAACATGGAGCTCTGGGAACATAATGCCCTAGGAACATGGGACTCTAGAAAGGCCCAGTGGAACTTAGGGCTCTGGGAACGTGAGGTGCTGAGAACAAAGGGCAAGGGAGTACAAATCCCTAGGGGACATAAGGCCAAGGGAGAAAGGGCCCTGGGAACATGGGCATGACACAAGTGGACTCAACATTCACTGTTCGTAGTAAGCTTTACCAGAATTATTTACTTTTTACTACTGCTGTACAATAATAAATGTCACTGTTTTAATTTTTTTATATCTATCTATTTAGTGGCTAGATGCCTCCCTTCCTTCTTTCCGAGAATTTTAATGCGTCCCCTCTCACCACTGACTCATTTGTATTTTGCTGTAAGGTTCATCCCAGAGTACCTAGGCCAGATACACTACACGATTACCATGTACATAACTTTTCCCAGGCATTTTCCTGTAGCCTTGTTGATGTACTGCTCTGTCTGCTTCTTTCAGACTATGAATCTGTCAGGATTGGGGGTTTGATCTTCGCTGCCGTGCTCTTCCTCATGGGGATCTTTATTGTTATCAGTGAGTGTTTGTTGGATGACTGGTGCTGGGAAGTCTTTTGTGAAAAATATGAATAGATAATGTGTAACCAAGACATTCTGCTCCAGTGCACTTGAATTGGGCCATTCTGCTTAGATTACATAATCTCTAACTGAACATTACTGGTACCACAACACAATGACACTTCTCTTATGCATAGTAATGGGAATCAGATTTAACAGTGTAGATGAATGTGGCTTATTATTTGACAAGAAACATAGTTTTAAAGTGTCTATGATTTGTTACACCATTCCAAAACCAACAAACTCATAGACAGTAAAGCTTTATCTTATGATGATGATGATGATGATGATGATGATGATGATGATGATTATTATTATTATTGTTATTATTATTATTATTATTATTATTATTATTATGTGTCAGGAACTACAGTAATTACAAATTTTTCAGCAGTTAAGACCATGAGGAACTGAAAATAGTAATAGTGAAAATAGGATTAAAAAAAATTATAAATTATTAAATCATTTTGCAAAAGGTGCATCTGGTGTGTTTAACGTCTGACCAGTTTCTTCTGCAGATCTGCATCCAAAAACAGTCACAGTCTGTGATGATCCCTCCCAGGCCTTTTCATCACAAAGATTCCACGATCAGTGTTATGTTGGGTTTACTTAAATAGCAAATGGAGTCTTGTGTTGTAATTTGATTGAAATGAAGGGTCATCACAAGATGGTAAATTCAATCCTTAGCCAAATCTATTGGCTTCAATCAAAGCCATTACCAGGGTCCATGAGAGCATACAAGCTTTGCTGTCTTTCACTGGGTGGAAGATCTCTCCATCACTCAACACGAGACTAGCCAGTGTGTTAGCTGATAGCAGACGTAGCAGAATTGGCAGTGAATTTCTTTCCTATGTGTGCTGAGCTGTCCAAGGACGCGTTAGTGGCTGTTTATGATGTGGTAGTGCTTCACATGAATCAGAGGAAGCATGTGCTAGCCCTCACCATGTGATTGGACACATACATTAGTCGAAACTAAATGTATTGTTTTATCTTGAAACTCTATAGTTTTATCCCCTACCATCAAGAGGGAATCAGGAGTGGGGAAACTGAGGAGACAGAACCTTTGTAACCTATAGTACCAAGTCAGATATTCTTCTGATTGTTGGACTTTATTTCTATTGGTTTGCGTGCTATACATCACTTACCCTATCAGCGTGCGTTAACACTTTAGAACTACTTAGTTCAATACAATCACTAGCAAAGCTGTCTACAGTGAGCTCATTTTCAGCATCAGCATTAATTTATGAATTCATCATTTGGGATTAAATATTTGGGAACCAGGCATGCAGATAAACAGTGCCTTTCGTTAAAGTAAATATACTGATGTTAATCCCCCTTCAAGCTACACCTCAACACCAAAGTATGCATGGTATAGTTACCATTATACAGGAGGCAACACTATTTATTTAGTTTTTTATGCATGTACCATGATGATATTTTTGGGAAAACATGATGCTAAATTTTATATCTGGTTTAGATGCATTGGCATTATTATGGCCATTTATCCTTATGCAGGGCTTAGCCATGTGGGCCTCCAGTTGAGAAAAACAAGATCACATGTAGGCTTTGGAACAAGCTAGACTGTAAGAGAGCATGTCTTTTGCAGTGCTTCAGCTTCACCCCCTTATGATACCCAACACCACACCCCTCCTTACGAGACCCTTGGCCCACTTATGGTGCTTAACTAAGGGGGCCTTAACCACTGCTGGCCAAACCCTGAAACCCACACCAGGCCATAAATTAGTCATAGGGAATGGACTCAGCAGGCATTGCCAATAAAGAGACCCAAGGCAAAGGGTTCCATGCACTGATGGGTCTTGTTTAAGTCCCAGGCATCCAGGCTCATCTTAGTATTAGCTTTCTCAGTCTGGTAATTGAGTAAAGCTTGTAGTTTGGAGTGCAATGTGGAACCCTGGAGCACTTCAGGACACAAGGACTTCAAAAAGTATTTGAACTCTTAAACTATTGGCAAACGTCTTAATGTTACCTCATTAAAAGTTTAACAAAATGATCATTGTTTCTGGGGGAAAAGCAAACACTTTAAACACATCAGATGGCTGGTGGAGAAGAAATCCTATCAGACTGCACTTACTTAGGGTGTGTTGATCCGACACACTGTATCGGTATCGGTCTGATACAGGCCAAACACTCTGGATCGGATATCAGGAATGTCCTGAAAAATTAAGCAGTGCCATAAAAATTGGTGCACAGATGAGGACACAAGTAACACAGACAAGCAGCAAGGCTGTGTCCTAAACGTCTCCCCATTCCCATAGTGCACTAGGTAGGAATTAAAAAACACGCATCCAAATAGTGTGTAACCAAAAAAAGAGGTAACAAACCAGCTATGTGCATAGAAACCGGAATGTTCGAACATCAATAGTGCACTCTAGAGGAAGTCGGGACCCATTTCAGATTCAGACAAATGGATTATTAACAGTTATTATTATAATTAGTTGTTGAAAAGATCAGTAGATACTCAAGGTCGTGGTATCAGTATCAGACATGAAAATTTGGTATTGTGCCACCCCAAATATTTACTGTAAAACACAGAGGGGGAACCATCACAGTTTATGCCTGTTTTTCTCACACTTGTGTGTGAGAGCTTCATTGATTAGGATCGTGAAGGGATTTTGGATGCAGAAGAAACTGCTCAAAAGATGACGTTCTGAAGTACAGCTGGCTTTGCCTTTTGGAAGGGTTCTTTGCCAAAAAATTCACATCTTGGAATGGTCTGTTTAAAATGAATGGCAATTGCTTTGGCATTTAGTTTCATAAAATAAGGAACTTAGTACATTTTTAAATCTGTCCAAATTACTTTTTGAGGCCACTATATATTCTGCCAGTCAATTAATCATCAGTCAAGTAATAATAATTCTGCCATTTTTTATAATTATAATCTTAATTGAAAAACTTAAGCTTAATTAATGCACATAAGATTTAAGACTGAAGGCCTATGAACAAAACTATTAAATAAAAAGACATACATAAATCCACACATACATATACATGTTTTAATT
>JBBIGA010149436.1:0-18899 GCA_037576975.1 Alestes dentex | reverse complement strand
CTCTCTCTCTCTCTCTCTCTTTCTCTCTCTCTCTCTCTCTCTCTCTCTCTCTTTCTCTCTCTCTCTCTCTCTCTCTCAGAGAATGAGCTGTACTCATTTGGCCGTGGAGAATTTGGGCAGTTGGGTTTGGGGACGTTTGTCTTTCAGGCCGATTTACCAGCTGCAGTTGGTCACTTCAGAAAAGGGAGAGTTATTCATATCACCTGTGGAGAAAACCACACTGCTCTTATTACAGGCAAGCCACACACACACACACACACACACACACACAGACCCTCTATCAGGTTAAATAGCCAGAGTAGTTACACCCTGAGTACATAATACATAAAAAGTACAGAATACATAAAATGTAAGCAAGTAGTATTACTGCAGTGGAAAAGAAAAGAATGAAATGAAAAATAAACCTGAAATAAAAGCAGATTAAAAAAAACAATTAATACATTATTTGAACAAACATTGTAATTTATTAACAGTGTTCTATCATGGTCAAGTTATTCCGTGAACATATTTTTTCAAAATATGGTGCATTAACAGTGAATTTGGATGAGTCATGTGTGTGTGCGCTCAATATTTCACAGCTTTGAGTTCGATTCAGCCAATCAGAGCCCGGAACACAGAACTCAGAGCATATAAACATCTTTCACTCACGCACTGCGACCCTGGACACTGCTAGGCGTTAACCGGATGAGCTACATGTGAGGACGCGGATGTCCCAGTCAGTTTTAAGGCTCCACTGGATTCTGATTAACATTCTACACATTTTCTGAAGGCTTTGTTTGACTTTATTGTTCTCCTCACACTTCAAACACAAACTACCAGAATGATTTCCCACCACTGGCCCTTTTACAGACAATATTATATTTTATAATATTTTAAACACAGTATACTTAAAAAATGAAAATGAATGCAGGCAATTTGGTGTGGTATAAGTTATTGTATTGCAAATATCAATGAGGTGAAAATGGATAGTCTCGAGCTGAGCTGAGCTGTTTGGGCAATAAATGGGATTTACCCTGTCAGCTCCCAAATACAAATTTCCACTTGGGTGTTCTTCAATACAGAGTATGCCAAGAATGGACTCCTGAGGCTGGGAGGACGAAGTACTCTCAGTCTGCATTTGGAATGACAGCACTCTTGCCCACACAGCTCAGCTCAGCTTGGGACCATCCATTTTCACCCAATTACTATTTGCAATATAATAACTTATAATAACACCACACATCAAACTACCTGCGTTCATTTTTAAAAAAAATATCTTAAAAATATTACCAAGTTGCATTCATGGCGTCTCTGTAAACAGGACAATGGTGTGAAATAATTAAAACGGTTTGTGTTTGCTGTGTGAGGAGTACAAAAACGTCAAGAAAAACCTTGAGAAAGCGTGCAGAATGGGGGTCAGAAGCCAGTGGTGACTTGTAGTGAGGTCCTCACAAGTCACCTCCTGATGCATCCTTACTACAACCCAGGAGTCAATGCTGCTTCCAGAAATCTGTACTTGGCTAGAAACAAACTCTAAATTTAAATGGTACGTGACTGATGGCATTTCAGAAGTCCAGGAGAGCACAAGACAACACATGTTCAAGGTTCAAGATTCTTTATTTGTCACAGGCATAGTTCTACAAGTACAACACGCAGTGAATTGTATCCTGAACCGCTCCTTTTATGACTGAGCTAGCATTATAAAAATAAGTACAATTTTAAATTGAACACAAAACCGAACATTTTTATAAAACACAAATAAAAATACAAAATAAGTAAAGTAGAAATAAGTCTAAAAGTGAGTTCAATTTTAAATGTAGAAAATTTCTAAAACCCAAATTAAAAGGAAGTAAAACAGCTTAAACAATGAGCAACACAAGTAAGAGGTAAAAAAATACGTAAGCTGAATTTGAGGTTGAGTGAATTGAGCATATTGGACCATTTTTCTGAGAATTCACAGCAAGTGAGAGGGCATGTTGTTATTATCATGCGACCGCGGCCCATTAGACAAAAACACAGAGGGTGAAGAAGAATGATCAGGGAAATAATAAACCACTGCTGGACACTGGATCAATAGGATCTAAGCTCAGTAGTGCAATGGGCTGATCAAGAGGACGGCAGCAATGCATCAGAAATTATGTTGGCTGCCATAAAACTCCAAAGAAGAAGACGGCAATGAAAATGTTTTACTGGAGAGACGGGCGGTGGCCCTGTGCCGCACTGTTGGCTTACAGCAAGCCTTCACCTCAACCTTCACAGGCACTAGCATTTCTGGCCAGTAAAATAAAAACGGGGAAAAAATGTCCTTGAGCCCTAATTACCAATACTCTAGCGCTACACCTGCGTGAAAACTGCGCTTACACCTGCAGGACAATAGAGCCCAAGGTCTGTGTGCCTGTATAGCAATACAGCTAATCAAAATCAAAACTTAATTTATTCTGGAGGAAATTTCTAATGACTGCAGAGACACACAGAGACACAGAGGCAAGAACAATATAAAACATAAAATCTAAATCAATCCAATAAAAAATGAGAAATACCTCAATATGATATATACACACATTTACGGTATAAATATAATATAATAACTTACAGTGAAATACTAACAATACAGACAAAACATACTAACATAGACATAAAGCCATGCTATACTTTTATTTAGATAGTGGTCTCCTGTATACATTTGGAGATGGTCGTCACGGGAAGTTAGGCCTCGGAGACGAGAACTTCACCAATCAGTTCACTCCGACTGTGTGCCAGCGCTTCTTTGACTACACTGTAATGACTGTGAGTTCCATGTCTTTGACTTAATTTGTATGAGTATGTGTTAAATGCCTGCTTCTGTCTTTTACGTTTCTGGTTTCTTTGTACTTATGTGAACACATGCATGTGCTGCAGGTTGCATGTGGGGCCAGTCACATGCTAGTATTTGCACGTCTGCGACACCAAGAAAGTGCAAAGGCTTGTCTGGAAGATGAAGATGTCACCTACTCGTACCTGGACAGGTGTTACACCTCAATGTTGCTGGGACAGCCACTTGAGGACATCCCAGACCCAACATCCACCACAGCCTCGCAGCCTGTGATCCCCCCTGCCTCCCTACCTGCCTCTCACCGCTGGAGCCTGTCAACGCGTTCTAGGCGGAGACAGCGGGTGAGAAATCCACCGATTTGCAGGAGTAGTGAGGAGCACATAGGAGGCCCGGTGAAATCATGCAGGGTGTCTGATGGTCCTTCTTAACTGGTCTGTCTGAAAAGCCTTCCCTGGAATGTATATGGTCTGAGATTTTAGAGCACAGGCAGGTATAGCTAGAGTTTTTTTTGAACATTTTACAGACTCACATATTCCCTAAATGGACAAAAGTATTGGAACACAACTGTTTTTCAGGGTTTGGGCTAGGCCCCTTACTTCCAATGATGGATGATCTTAATGCTTCAGCAGACCAAGACATTTTGGACAACACCATGCTTCCAGCTTCGTGGACACAGTTTGGGAAGAACCTTTTCTATTCCAGCATGACTGTGTCCCAGTGCACAAAGCAAGCTCCATAAAGACATGGCTGGATGAGTTCAGTGTGGAAGAACTTGACTGGCCCACACAGAGTCCTGACCTCAACCCCATCCAGCACCTTTGGGACGAACTGGAACGGAGATTGTGAGTCAGGCCTTCTCGTCCAGCATCAGTGTCTGACCTCATAAACGCAGAATGAATGGACTCAAATTCCCACAGAAACTCTAAAATCTTGTGGAAAGCCTTCCAAGAAGATTTGAAGCTGTAATAGCTGCAAAGGGTGGACCAATTCCACATTAAAGTCTATGTACATGAACACAAGTCCCAGCTTGTTTAATAGTCACGCGTCCCAGTACTAAAATACTTTTGTCCCTCTAATGTACATGTCATGTGTCATCACTTTACTGCACAGTTCATTCAAATTACTTGTGGTATTAAAAGTCCTAAAAAGTAATACATTGAACTTGCCTGCAGACACCCTGTCATGACATAGATCACTTTTAGTAGTACAGTATTCTCATACGTACACATTAAACGAGCTCAGTTGTGGGCTTATACTTAACAAACAATTGCTAAGGCTAAATCATTGACAGCAAGTGTATGCGTCTACAAATGTGTGTGTGTGTGTGTGTGTGTGTGTGTGTGTGTGTGTGTGTGAACAGGGTACCTCAGAGCAGTTTGGTCCGAGGTTTCGCAATCTTCCTCCTCTCACAGCAGGACTGGTCTCACTGCCAATTTCCGCAAACATTCTTCTCCCCAGACCACCCCCAAGACCCCCCATAAAAGATCCCAGCGGGCACCCACGTCCAGATGGGTCCACTCCATCACCCACTCAAAATGGTACCTCTCCCATCAATAGTCCCGCCAGCACATATTCAGGTACACATGCTGATTTTGTTCTTAATATGCTACAGTATTACCTTTGACATTTTACAGAGAAAAATCTCTATTTCTGTTAATGATCATTCAGACACGTCTGCTGCCAAGATCAAAGAACACAGCCAAGATTTCAAAAGTTCTCTTGCAAACAAGGTAAGCCCAAACAACATATTTTATAAATACAGGGACAGTAAAATAAAGCTGGTATTCTTCTTTCATCCTGATGAAATTTGAGATAAAAAATGAATAAGAGGAGATGAATATGATGGGGTTAAGTAATTCTTTTAATGCACCCTAAACTATACTGGAACAACATACAACAACATACAATTATAAAATTATTTGGGCTGCATGAAAAACATTATTAATATCAATAATAATAACTAGTAATAAATCCAGTTTTACTTCACCGTCCCAATCATTTTTTCTCATTTTGAAGAACGATCAATTTATGCTGCTAAAATCTGCTGAGAATGTGACAAATCACTTCATGTTTTGTCAGCAATCCAGGCAGAGAGAACACAAAGTGAGTCTGTCCTCGAAAGGGCAGGAAGGGAAAAGGCCAGATGTTACCCTTGGTGAGGCCCGGTCCACACAGCTTCAGACTGGGGCTGTGCCCTATCAATCATGGAGAGAATATTTATCCCCAAGTGGTATAAAGCATAAAAAACGCAAAATTCAAAGTCCAGAAGGCCCTTCTCCTGTAACAGAAAGTCCCCTTGGTAGTCCTCGGTCACATAAAACAAACAGAAAAGGTCCTGAGGGCTTCAAAAGTCAAACTAAGGAAGTAAGAGACCAACAAGCAAAGGTGATGATGTGTGAAATGAAGGAGAGAAACACTGAAGGTGACAACAGTAACATCTACCTAAATAACAAAACTAAGTCCACAGCAGCATATGGTCAAGAAGCTCCTTTGGGTAAGCTTAGACAGAAGGTCGTATCCAGTTCAGGAAAAGTTCCCAAGCCCAGGGTTCCTGCTGTCAAAATTGAAAAACCAGTCAAAAGCACTGGAGATATGGTTGACCAAAAAGCTCTGGAAAGTCCTCACAGAGGAGTTACTTCCTCTCTCAGTAAGGTTCCACAGGGAAAATCTGCTCCTTCCCGAGTTCAAGAGGTCAAGCTGACCCAAGACAATGTGCCTAAACAGGAAAAGTCCATGCTTTCAGAAAAGCTCCTTGATTCTACGGAGGTGCACAATAGTCCTCAAATAGGAAACGTCAAGATAAAAAGGAAAAAGAGAAAGCAACATGAGGACGTCCACCAAGATGAGAGAGGGGGAAACAAACAAATTTCAGTTCGCCAAAATTCCACTGATACCAAAACACACAGTCTGAAACCCACAGTTTCGTCATACACCATAAGAGGAGAGGACTTTGAAGAGGATGGCAAAGGAATGTTTAAAAAAACAAAGGGCAAAAGGTTGGAAGGTGAGAACACAGAGGTTCAACTTGAAAATGTGGAAAACCATGAAAAGGAGCGTACAAAAAAGGTCAGAAGTCAGTCGACAAAAGACAATGTCAGATTAAATTCTCCAATTATGATCAGTCGGCCAAGTTCTAGTAAAGCGTCAACCTCAGGAAAAAGCCATGCAGCAACCAGAACTATGCCTACCTCAGAAAACAGATCGCCATCCAGTAAAACACTTGCGCCATTCAAAGAACTGTCAACCTCCAGAGCATTGTCCACCGCTGACAAAGATCAATCAGTTACTTATGTCTTACCAGCCACCACAAACAGCCAACTGCCTTCCAGTAAATCCTCAAGATCAGCTAAAGGCTCGTCAAGCCAATCAAGTAACTGGTCCACTCCAACACTCACTGAGTCAGAGGAGGTTATAGACGGCAACCGTTCACTATTAAAAGAGAAGAAAACGGTTGGCAAAGTACCAGCGGAAAGCTCAGTCAAGGTCTCAGAACCAACACTTGTAACAGTGGGTTCTACCATATCTGCTCTATCAGCCCTTGCTTTGGCTGGTTCTGTGCCACAAACCTGTCATGACCAGTCAAAGGAAGATGACGTGGAGGTAAAGAAAAAACATGAGCTTGAGGGAGGAGCTGAGAGTTCATTTGGTGAAGAGGAAGATGAAGAAAGCAAGAGAGAGGAAGCCCAGATTGAAGCCAAAGACAAAGAGGGATGGGGAAAGGAAGAAGAAGATGAAAGTAGTGAAGGTGAAAGTGATACAAAGAGGGAGAATGATGAAGGAGAGAGTGAGCAAGACATGGGAGACCACAGTGAGGAAGGTGAGAGCGAGGCTGGAGGTGTGGAAGAGAGGGAAAGTGAAGGAAAGGGAAAAGATGAAGAAGACGAGGAGGAGGAGAGTGAATCCGCAGGAGAGGAAGAGAGGGCCGGTAGTGACAGAGAGAGCAGTCAAAGTGAAGATAAGAGTTTAGAAGAGTTGAGTGGAGAAGAAGGAACTGGGGGAAAGGAGAGTGAAGATGGAGAGAATGACGAAGAAGAGAGGGCGGAAGAAGAAAATGAAGAGAGTGATGAAAGGGAAGAAGAGGCAGTTGAGGGTGAGGAAGATAAAAGTGAGATGAGTGATAGTGAGACGGAGGAACAAGAGAAAGGGGAGAGTGAGGAAAAAGAGAGTGGGGATGGAGGGAATGAGAATGACGAAGAAGAGAAAGAAGAAGGTGAGAGCGAGGTAGAGGACAATGGGGATAAAGATGAGGAAGAGAGCAAAGACGAAGAGAACATACAAGGAGAAGGAGAGAGTGACGGTGAAGAATCATGGCCTGAAGAAGAAACGGAAGCAGGAAAGAAGGAATCTCTGAGTGTGGCATCTGTGGAGGATGAAGAAAAAGAAGAACAGAAAGAAAATGAAGAGGAGGAAGAGGAAGGAGTTGTTGAGGGAGAAAGCAGTGGAGAGGAACAAGCAGAGGAAAGAGAGAACAAGAATGAAGAGGAGGATGGAGAGGGGGGAGGCGAGGAAGAACAGAGTGACACAGAAGGAGGTGAAGAGGAGGAGAAAGATGAGGAGGCAGAAGAAGAAGCAGAACAGGATAGCAGAGGAAATGAAGAAAGGGAAGAATATGAAGAAGATGAAGAAAGGGAGGAGGGAAGTGGGGAAGAGGAAGAAGAGGGAAATGAGGGTGAACAAAGAAGTAAAGAAACAGAAGGTGAAGGTGAAGGTGAGGGTGAGGATGATGAAGCTGGGGGTGGGGAAGAACGTGATGAGGAGGAAGAAGGGGAGAGTGAAGAAGAAGAAGAATATGATGATGAACTGAAAGAAAAGGAAGGTGAAGGTGAGGGTAAAGAAAATGAGGAAGATGAGGGAGAAGAAGAAGAAGATGATGATGAAAATGATAAAGAGGAGGAGGAAGATGGGAAGGGGGGAAAAGAAGTAGATGAAGAAAATGAAGAAAAAGTTGGAGAGGAAGATGAGAGTGAAGAAGAGGATGAGGAGGATGGGAAGGGAGAAGAAGAAGTAGGTGAAGAAAATGAAGAAGAAGGTGGAGAGGAAGATGAGAGTGAGGAAGAGGAGGAGGAAGATGGAAAAGGGGAAATAGAAGTAGATCAAGAAAATGGAGAAGAAGTTGGAGAGGAAGATGAGAGTGAAGAAGAGGAGGAGGAAGACGGGAAGGGGGAAGAAGAAGCAGGTGAAGAAAATGAAGAAAAAGTTGGAGATGAAGGAGTAGAAGAGGACCGTGAAAACTCAGAGATGGACAAAACACTTAAAAGGAAAAAAGAAAAAAAGAAATTGAAAGATGGAGAAGAAATTGGAAAATTGTTGGAAAATGCTGAAGAACAGGATGTTGAAAACAATGAAAGAAAAGATTGGAAACTAGATGGAGGGGAACCACAGACAGAGAAACCAGAGTCAGGAGGAAACGAAGAAAGAGAGGAGAGAGTAGAAAGAAACATAGTCAATAAAGAGGGAACATGTAACAAAGGGAAGGAAGGAAATGAAGAGACAGAAGGTTATGGAACCATTAAAGACGTACATGGAGAAGCAGAAGAAGAGGGAGAAGAAACAAAGTATGAAGGGAATACAGAAGAAGGAAAAAAAGCAGAGGAAGCTGATGAGGCAGAGGAAGAAGAAGGGGAAATAGAAGAGGAAGAGGTTAATGGAACCATAAAAGAAGAAGATGGAGAAGCAGAAGAAGAGGAAGAGGAAGAGGAAACAGAGCACGAAGAGAATGTAGAAGGAACAGAAAAGCCAGAGGAAGCTGATGATGGAGAGGAAGAAGAAGAGGAGGAAGACACAGGGTATGAACAGAATATGGAAGAAACAAAAAAAACAGAGAAAGCTAATGAAGGAGAGGAAGAAGAGGAGGAGGAAGAAGAAGAAGAAGAAGAAGAAGAAGAGGAAGAAGAAGAAGAAGAGGAAGAGGAAGAAGAGGAAGAGGAAGAAGAAGACGAAGAAGAAGAGGAGGAGGAAGAAGAACACAAAGTAGAAGAGAAAATCATTCGAAAGAAAGGATCTAAAGGGAAACCAAAAGCATTGCCCCCAACCAAGCAAGCAGTTAGAGAGACAAGCAAGAGAGATAAACAGAGTTCCCAAGCAAAAAAGCGAGGAGCCCGAGCTTCACAGGACACTCAGTTTTGGAACAATGTCTTACCACAGTATCTAGACCTCAAATGACCTTCTAGGGAAAAAACATTTTGTGGAATTTGTGAATACACTATATGGACAAAAGTACTGACCCAGGGACTTTAATGACATTGTATTCAAATAGACTTTAATATGGAGTTCCTCCCCTTTGCAACTACTCAAATGCATAGACTTACACTGCAAGTAAGGGACCACCTGTATTCAGTAATTAAGAGGTGTGTCTACTTTTGTCCATATAATGTACATTCTGCACAAATGCAACTTGTCCCACACAAAACATGAAAGTTCAGTATGGAGTCATTACTAAAATACTGCTCTTCAGTTGTATTCAGCTGCGTCTAAAAGACAAGTTCGGGGGGTGCTAAAGTTTCCACTGCTCTTCACTTCTTTTCTCTAGCTGGGAAGTGTGTATACTGAGAAAAAAACATTAAGAGACAGTGTACAGTCTCAAACATACTGAAGAGGTCTTAAAGATGGATAACGTGGAATTCCACCTGCCAGCTCAGATTTCTTCACACTTGAGAAGAAAGTGAGAGGGTGAGAGGAATCAGTGGGCACAATGTTTACAATGCAAATACAAGCGTTTTATTTTCTATCCAAAACCACAAGCGAATCTGCAAAGGGCTTTTTTTCATCTCCACCATTAACACATTTGAAGAAATCCACTTTAAGATAATAATTTATCATAACACTGCCATGAAACTATGTCTCGGGAGTCACGGCACATATTCATAATCTGATTTAATGTAATACATTTTGGTAAATTGCTTACACCCTTCTGAGCACACTGGGCTCTCTCCCATGTCAGTACGGACATTTGCTAACGTAACGGAATTGTCAGTTGTTGTTTTCTAAGCAGGTCAAGCTGCCCAATAACGTTGTTCCCAGTGTAAATGGTATCTCGTGATGGGGGGGAGTCCTAGCTGGTGGGAGGAATTGGAAATGACTGAAGGCAGAAACATTGTGAAAAATTAAAAACATGACATTTTAAAAAACAAAAAAAATCGAATGAATTTACATTAAAAGTGGCCTGCTGCTTTTTTCTAACTGCTAAAACCAAGTGCTTTGTAAATTCTGATCCAGATAGCTCATGTTCTCGATCGCACTCATCTTGTTTGATGTCTATAGAATCTGTGGAACAGCCACAAGTCAGCAAGCGTAATGCCAAGCGTCAGCGTCAGAGCTACAGTATATAGACAAAAGTATTGGGACGCCTGACCATTACACCAACAGGGGCTTTAATAACACTGCATTCAAATACATCAACTTTAAAATGGAGCTGGCCCCCCTGTGTGGCTGTAACAGCTTCTTCTCTTCTTGGAAGGCTTTTCAACAAGATTTTGGAGTTTCTGTGGGAATTTGTGCCCATTCATTCTGTAGAGCGTTTATGAGGTCAGACACTGATGCTGGATGAGAAGATCTGGCTCACAATCTCCGTTCCAGTTCATCCCAAAGGTGCTGGATGGGGTTGAGGTCAGGGCTCTGTTCTTCCACACTGAACTCCTCCAGCCACGTCTTTATGGAGCTCGCTTTGTGCACTGGGACACAGTCATGCTGGAATAGAAAAGGTTCTTTCCCAAACTGTGTCCACAGAGTTGGAAGCATGGCGTTGTCCAGAATGTCTTGGTCTGCTGAAGCATTAAGATTTCCCTTCGCTGGAAGTAAGGGGCCCACATGAATTCAAAAATTAAGAGGTGTGTCTCCATATACTGTATAATGAGGGACAAGCGATCACTACAGATGTCTGCTCAACAGATGTATGTTGTTGATGTAACTGTGTTCGAATGTGTTAACACTGCATGAACACAAGTAGCAGCACCATTTGTCCAGAAGCTTCTCCATATTTCAGTACTGGATCAGTCAGGAAGCAGTACCAGTCTCGTATGGATTCTAGAAACCCATCTCTGCTTGTGGACTCTGGCTGAGGGAACATTAATTACTGCCTGTTGCTTTATTGCAGCTCTTGGAAACAGGCCCTTTTGGCCTTTTGAGCTTTTTTTGTGGTTTTCATCAAAAAGATGTAAAATAATAATACAGGAGTGTCTACAGTATTCCCAATAGAGAAGGTTATAACATATTCAGACAGGTCCTACAGTGCGCTACAGGAAACACGAGGCTACTGAAGATACAGCATAGCTCAATTGCAATGTCATAAGACGACAAATGTGCAATTCCAAAAATACTTGTTATACTTCTGAAACATGGCGAACAGGTCAGTGGTTTTAAAACTTCTTATTCGTTATTTAAATAATCAAGAACCAGGTCGAAATAGTATTCTGTGTATTTTGGCTGCAAATTTTTTTAAAAATAAAGGATAAAATGGTTCCCAAGAGCTCCATGTAACAACAGCCTTTTAATATATGAAATGTATGAGTGTGAAAACCCTTTTAAGAAGAACCTTCACATAATGTAGGTTCTGTGGCAATGAAAGCCAAGAACCAGGGAAGAGCCTTTATTACTGATGGTCTATATGTAGACTGAACTGTCACTGATTAAGGATTCTTAGTCACACACACAGTTATACAAGTACAACATGTAGGGAAATGAATCCTTGATTCGACTGTGCAGTACATTTATAAGATAAGATAAAGAGAAATTTGGAAAGGCTGAACTAAGTTATTAAAAATATACAGAAAAGAAGTATATTCCAACTTCACAAATATGACAGAAGCAAGCCCTGTACAGTGTGCACAGTAAATATAGAATAGATTATCTATGTGCTGTAAAGTGAGAGTGTACTGGTTGACATATAGACTTCAGTGACAGATGGCAGGTCAGGTACAGCAAGGTAGAGAGTTCAGTTCATATGCGAAATTAAACTGAATTATTATCATATCCAGAACACCCTTCTGTTTTAAATGCATATTTAATATACTGTCCACCTCACGGAAAATGGATTTTCCATGTTTTTTATATAAGAGGTTGGTGTAATACATAAACACTGTTAAAGTTTCCAGTCGTACCGTTTGTATAAATATTCATGCAAACATGAATATGCAGATACGCATGAAGAGCCGCGTACTCAGTTCTTGTGCAACAGTGGACGGTTGATTGTTACATTCTGCACGCTCCAGCACTGCCTTCCGAGTGGGCCGCTGCTTCATAGCTGAGCTTTTGTTGCTCCTAGATGCTTCCAGTTTACAGTAATAGCACTTACTGTTGACCTTGCAAGACAAAAAAATTTCATGAACTGACTTGTGGCAAAGGTGGCGTCCTATGATTGGCTTATACATAAAGTCTATGCACTCTTCAGTATGACCTTTCTACTACCAGCGTTTTTAAAGAGCCTATGAGCTTGATTTTATACACCTGTTGGCAGTGGGCGTGGCTAAAACACCTGAACTCGATGATTAGAAGGCGTGTCCACATACACTGTATGGACAAAAGTATTGGGACGCACCTGTTTTTCAGGGTTTGGGCTAGACCCCTAACTTCCAGTCTTAATGCTTCAGCATACCAAGGCGTTTTGGACGACACCATGCGTCCAACTTTGTGGACACGGTCTGGGGAAGAACGCAAATTGCACTCAAATACGTATTAATGTCTGTGTATTTGAATGCATTGTCACGAAAGTCCCTGTTAGTGTAATGGTCAGGCATCCCAATACTTTTGTCTAGATAGTCTATTTGATGGTAGCTATAAGTAATACCTGGCTTTCATGAGGACAGAGGTCTGCAAATGGTTAAGTGAACACTTTGCCATAAATAAATAAATGTTATTTGTATTTATTGTAATATTTGTACTTTAACACTAACTTAACACTACTGCCCAGGGCTAAAGTATAATTTTGTTCTTGCACAGTATATCTCAATATAAATAAGTATACTAAACCTTATCATGTCCATAATGACATCATTTTACATTGTTTGGTATAGTTGGTTTATGCTGAACATTGTAGTGTTTCACTACAAACACTAATCGGACACAGGGCATGTGGTCCTTGTACATGAATGCATGTCACAAGTCTAAAGCTCCTGTGATGTCCTTATAAAATGAAATGAAATCACAGACTGTACGAAAAACACTCCGAATGGAACAGGCTTGTTCCCAGTGTGTACATTGTCGTGCCCACTGGAGCTGAAACAGCAGTATAAAAAGGACATTTAGTCAAATATGGGCAAAAACAAACAACTTCCATCTTAATGCTGCAGACCTTGACGTCATTATTAGAGATGGGAACTGATAAGGCTCAGTTGATGCCAGTGGCATTATTGGTGCTGTTTTTCGGTCTGATTCTTTAATGATTCCCTTATAGACTTCTGATCAGATTTACAAAAAGAAAAAAGACCTACCAAACCCTAAAAGGTCTTCAGCTTCAGCACAGACGTTTTATTATCTCTGGGTCTGAGCACAGTGTAGAATGTCTGCCCGACAACATTTGACCGTGTTAAATTAAACTGCTCTTTTGTATTAAAAAGACAAACCTGGAAAACGAGCTCATTTGCAGAAACAGATGTCTCCATTTTTAATGCTCATTAATCATGTTTTATTGAGCATTCCAGGCCATATCAAGCAAATTGCAGTTGGAGTGCTTTGATTAAGTAAAGTAATAAAACATAATACAGGTAAGTTTATTACATTTTATGGATTTTTTTTTTTTTAGTTAAAGATGCCTCCAACAGTCATTTTTTAACACATCAAAATCCATCTTTAACGATGACTTTTAGCCTAATTCGCTTTTAGAGAGCACATCTCCAACTGAAGAGTCGCAGCCGTGTAATGTCACCTGACCAGCATATCAGAATCAGAATAAGAAAACTGTATCAATCCCAGAGGAAATTGTTTGTTTTAGCTGCACAGTCACACAAAGACACAGAGACAGCACCAATATCAAATATAAAGTCTAGATAAATCACATTTAAAAAGCGTCTGAAAATACTGTGTATGAAATACACTATGCTACGTACACAAATATAAATACTATAGATAGTATAAATACTATAAATAAGTTTGTTACACTTAAATGACTTACTAATAACACAAATAGTGGTTTGGGGTTGTTCTCTAGTCTGTTGTATGTAATAGAGATCAGTAGTAGGTCAGTATCAGTGACATAAATAGTGATATTTCACATGGAAAAAACATTATATTATGAACTATGTGGAGCACTATAAAGCATTTAACAGAAGGAAAGATTATTTTCACTTGACCTCCAGGACTTACGTGCTCACTTGGAGCCCGCACTGTGAACTGGAAGTGTTTCTCAAGATTCAAGATTCAAAAGATTCAAAACGTGCAGCAGAAACGACATTTCCCTGTGCAATGAAATTCTTTCTTTGCTGTCCACACACAAATGCCGAGTATACATTTTAAGTATAAATGAACAAACTACAGTAAAATAGGAAGCTAATAAACTTGGTGAGCCTGGCTGTAAAATCAAGGCTGGCCTTGACAGTGAATTGATCAGTCCATGACCTCTATTGACTTTACATGAGAGGGAAAAATGGTCATTAAAAAGGTAATATAACGTGATTTTGTCATAAGTAATTTTAGACCGTTTCAATTTGTCTGTTTCGCATCAATTTTGGCAGTGAAAAGAGGAGCCGGCAATGTATTAATTAATTTTATAATTTTGTTTAAAAAAAAAAAAAGAAGCAGATACAGGGTTTTGTTCTTGCAGTGATTATATATTACAGTACTCTACATTCAGTACACTCCATGAAAGTAGCCCTACACCACTGTTGGGTATGGTATGGGGAGTAAGGGCCCATTTAAGATTCGACCATTGCTTTTTAGACTTTCAGTTTGGACTGCAGTGAGCATTCCCCCCTTCAGAAGTCTCCTATAGATGCTTCAGTCATGCTGTTTGGTCTTCTGGTTGCTGTGTAGAATGCAGACGGCATCGTGTCAGCGAGCCCTCTGTCTGATTCTTCCCACATCCCCGTCCCTCAGCGACACTGACATGTGCTTGAAGCAGTGCCAGTGCTGTTGTGTAATCTCAGGCCCCGCTCGTGATCTGTCGTGAGATCTGTGGCCCAGATGCACTTTCTGTATGTTGCTGCACCTGTGATGTGCATCATAATGGAAGTGTGTCTGCCATATGATCATCTCTCATTTTCAGTGCAATGTGTCTAACTGAGGGGAGCCCTTAGAGGGCCAAATTTAAGCAGATAGGCAGTCCAACACACCTCATTTAACACATTGAATTTGCAGGTTTGGCAGGTTTATCAGAGCCTTTTTCTTAAGTTCTTATTTTTAGCTGTGATTCGATTTCCCTGCCTTGACGCTTCACAGTTCTAATTCTAGTTTTTCGTCTGCTTGAGACTGAAACTATCACTGCTCTGAAGTGTCTCATTTAAAAAAAAAAAAAAATCTTGAGTGGGACAACAGTCAATGTGCTGACCTTATCATCGAGTTTGGGAGGAAGGGATGCCTCACTTCTCCTCATCACTTTGGCAGGCGTTTTTTGTTGACATGGCCGAATTGGCAGCTCCGTTCCTGGTGTGCTGAGGCATTCTGTGACGTTCATCAGGTCGATGCAGTGGTTCTTTTCATGACTCTGAACAGGCACGTTCTACTCTTCACCCTCCCAGTGTTGGTGGTATCATGTGAACCCTAGTTAGTGGGTGGAATTGGGCAGAAAACTGGAACATTATTGGGCAGATTTGATGCGAACTGGACAGTTTGCTGGTTCCAAAGGTTTCTCCCATTGAAATAAGAAAGAAAATAGTACTTCTGATGTAAGTTCATATAACAGGATTTTATCCTAAGTAATTTCGGACGCTTTCTATTGGTCTGTCACCGATGTATTTTGACCCAATGTAAGGGACAGCTGGCGATTTCAAGTTATTTGTAAAAAAATGAAAAAAGAAGATACATGATTTTGTACTTACTACACTTATATACAGCTATATTCTATATTCATGAATGTAGCCCTGGACCAGTCTTGGGTATGCTATGGGGCAGTTCAAGATGATAAAGGGGGTTTAGCATTTTGGCAGAGGCAAACTGGCTGAAATGGCCTGATGATGCCATGTGTCCTAACACTGGAAAAAAAACAGCCCTAAAACATCTCAATTCCTCCACCATATTTAACAGAAGGGATGCGTTTCTGTATAAACCCCCTCTTTTAACTTAAACCAAACCTTGTTGATAAAAAAAGCTATATTTTTGGCTCACCTGACCAGAGAACCTGGGTCTAGTAG
The DNA here is from genome assembly GCA_037576975.1 of Alestes dentex. Lineage (NCBI taxonomy): Eukaryota > Metazoa > Chordata > Actinopteri > Characiformes > Alestidae > Alestes > Alestes dentex. The sequence continues at coordinate 2,831 of JBBIGA010149436.1, read as the reverse complement.
TGACCAGCCATCTCCAGACACTTAACGTTTTTGGTTAGATGAGAGAAAGTCCTCTCACCTCTGGGGCACCTTGTAGATATTTTGTTTTAATAGTACTTTCGGAGATTGCACATATATTGCACATATCAGAAATGGCTGTGTAATGAATCTGTATTGCCCCTGGGAGCACAAGAATCTCATCCTTGAAGTCAGATTTGAAAAAAATGTATTTCAAATCTAACACCTAAGTATAAAAGATCTGTGTCTTATTTAGGTGAAAAAGTCGGATCTGTGCAACTTCAGCCCTATTATGCAAACACAGCCTTAGACCTGCAACCCAGAGGTAATACCAGTCAGTGTATTATCTATGAAACCTGTGCACTTTCTTTCTCTCATGCTGCTGTTGAAACATTTCCAGCCACTGGAACTTTATAACTTCAAATAATGCACCTCCAGAGTGAAGCCTGATTTAGACTACCAGAATTGGTATAACCTTGATAACTGTTTAACATAGCATATATTTAGAGTGAAGTTCTAATACAATTAATATCCAGGATGTCATTCTAATAATGTTAATATCAGAAAGAAACTCTAATAAAATGATCTAGAATGAAATTCTAATAAACTGAATATTAGAACATGTCTGAAAAGCAGGGATTGCACCTTAATGAACAGTAGTGTATGTCCTCTCTGCCAAACACAGCCCTCTCTTTCTTGCTGTGTGTGTGTCTGTGTGTGTCTGTCTCTCTGTCTGTGTGTCTGTCTCTGTCTCTCTGTATGTCTGTGACTTTGTTTAGCTGTCTGCGTCCCTCTTTGTGTCTCTGTCTGTCTGTCTGTCTGTATTTCTGTCTGTCAGTCTGTGTTTCTGTCTGTCTATTTGTGTCTGTCTGTCTGTGTCTCAGTCTTTGTGTCTCTGTCCGTCTGTCTGTGTTTCTGTCTGTCTGTCTATTTGTGTCTGTCTGTCTGTGTCTCTGTCTGTCTGAGTGTCTGTATTTGTGTGTGGTTAATGCTAAAGATTGATTTCAGGCCCTGCTCTGACCGGCCTGGACAGACAGACGGGTCCTTTCTCCTCCGCAAAATGAAAGGAGTGAGAGAATAAGAGGACTAGATGGGGGAATGAAAGAGTGCTGACTGAGACGAGTGGAGCGAGAGCAGAGGGATAACAGAGCAGAAAAATAACCACTCAAGGACACGTCTAGAAAAAATCTCTCAAATGGACTGAGAAGAAGGCATTTATGGTCCTTTTTGGAAGGTAAAGGGCCTTTTCCCCTCCTTTCTCTGCTTTTCTCTCACTTTGAAGGGTGAAAGAGTGTGTGTGTGTGTGTGTGTGTGTGTGTGTGTGTGTGTGTGTGTGTGTGTGTGTGTGTGTGTGTGTGTGTGTGCATGCTGTGGAGTGGATCGATAGCTCTGGTTGTAGTCAAGCACTGCCCTTCTCCGGTGTATATCCTGGTGATTCTGGCGAGGAGTGAGCGCAGGCAAGGCCACACCATGGTCCTGGAGGCACGCGATTTCGTTTCACTGTGTACAGTGTGTACAGAAAGAAATGACAATAAAACCAACTTACTTACTTACTGCTGAACATTTGAGGGACCCCAAACCCCAATCAGACTTTGTCTAGGCAAGAATAATACAAGAATTAGCCGTTTTTCCCCAGATTTTTTTTTATCCCCAATGTACGGGGGGTCCTCGGGTTACAACAGTCTCGACATACAACGTTTCGAGTTTAGGACGCTCACTCCCATGAAAACTTTTTAAAAAATTGAGACGTGAGTGTTTTGGCTTACGCCGTTAGCACTGTACTTTCAGACTATGTGGGCGAACTAGTTTGCTTACGTGCGACGGAAGATTACGTAGAAAACGCAGAATACGCAGTAACGTGTCATATGAGTGAGGGAGCTGGCGTCCCCAGCACGCTTACATACACCATTCTGGACTGTCGAAAGTACAAGTAGAGTATATTTATGTCCTTTTCCCTTTTCTGTGGCTTAGCTGTGTTTTTATGTTCTAGATTAGGATTTTATAACTGTGTCAGGATCGGTAAGTGACTTGGGCTAGGGTGTGTTTCGACTTGCACCAAAATTCGAGTTACATCACTGTCATAGGAACGGATCTGTGTCGTAACTCGAGGACCCCCTGTACTACAGCTCCTTTACCCCAGAGGACACAGTTTGCAGTTTCACTCCTCCACAGCTCAGTGCTGAGGGTCTTTATACCCCGTTCTAGTCCCATGTTTTTCTATAGAGATGATATCAGTGCACAACTGAACACCTGTGTCTGTGAATTCTCCCGTTAGAGGAGGTGTCTGGATTAAGGCTGCACAGTTTGCTGAAGGCTGCGATATGCAAACGAACCTCTAATCAATCAGAGTTTTGTCATGGTGACCAATCACAGCTCTAGCTGAGTTACTGGGTGTTTTTCATTTTTAACTATTAATAAAGACAAGAATTCTTTAAAGGCCCACATTCTACATTTTCCTTCCATTTTATTTTTTTCCCCATGACGTTTGTGTACCAAAAATATAATTTATTATTTTTTTCCACCCTCTGTGTATCCCTTATAAATTAAACAGGCTTGTTGTCTCTTTGCCTCTAAGACCTATGTTGATAAAGTATGTCTTTTCTGATTGGTTGCCCAATATTTTGAAACTTTAACAATATTTACATACTTTCACACTTTTCAATCACTTTTACATAAAAGTGATACTGAAAGTATCATTACAGTACTAATATTTTGTGCAGCCCTAGTCTGGATACTTTTGGATATGTTGTGTGTGGCTGTGTGTGTGTGTGTGTGTGTGTGTGTGTGTGTGTGTGTGTGTGTGTGTGTGTGTGTGCGCGAGAGAGAGAGAGAGA
>JBBIGA010149426.1:0-18900 GCA_037576975.1 Alestes dentex | reverse complement strand
ATTTGCATAAAAGTGACAGAGCCCTTAAACGGCTCATTTTGAAAGGGACTGAAACTGTCAGGAATAGAGCTGGTGAGACCTCTTTTTGTGAGAGTGATTTTGTGCAAAGAACTTCATGAACATGTTTTGTAGCCCACAGACCTGTTATAACCTGTTATAACCTGTTAAAAGTGGTATGATATGTCCCCTTTAAATAATTACTTTGCCACTGTGAAGTATGGAGAAACACTGAAACAGAGGGAAATGCATGGTAAAAAATCATTAGAAGTGGAGGAGAACCCAAAATGTGAAATCTGAACTTGCCTGACACAAACCTGGGAAATTATATTCAAACCTGATGCGAGCAGCTGGGGTTTGGAAAAATATTTCAAGCTCTTCAGCAGTTGCTACTGAAGAACCCATCTATGGGCAGACCAGTATGGATCTGTTCTGATAGTCGTATCGCTCAGGAAGTAATACCCTGGATTTTCCTGCATTATGCTCCATTATGTGTGCATGCATGTGTGTGTGTGTGTGTGTGTTTGAGTGTGTCAGGTCTTCCAGCCAGGGCTCCCACAAGTCCCAATGGTGCCATTCTTCTAATGGTCCCATTTAAACCCCTCCCCCCATGTTTTCATTCTTACCCATTCCAGTTGGTTGATCCAGGAGTCCACAGTGCCCACGCCAGTACTCCAAATGAGATTATTTCACAACGATTGACTGGTGACCCTTTTAGTGGCTATCCTACGGTGTGTGTACACAGGTTAAATTATTCATACGCCGAAACAAGTGCGGCGTGCCCCATGAATAAGTAAAACTTGGAATGGCCCCGCTCACCGCAGTGCGTGGAGCCCAGGCCTCTACGGACGCTTTAATCAATAGATTAATATTTGATGGGTTAATCAGGGATAACATATAAATTAATTTAAGTTCTAATTCGATTTGGTTTCATTTGAATTGCAGGCAGCCAGCGTGTTTTCTTCCACTGCCACAGATCTGCTTAATTACATGTACAATATAAACGACTTTTCAGGCTTTCTACTTAATAAGCAGTGAGTCCAAAATATTCTTCATCAAATGAAGTCATTTAGCAACAACATACTCAAAAGTGCTCTTGGATGCATTGTTTGTAAAAGAAATGACTGAGATTTATATGCTGCACTCTTTTTATTTCCAACCTTCGGATGCTGAAGGTTTTGGCCTACACCTCGACGGAACTCGACGTGAGATGAAAAAAGAAAAATCATTCTGTAGTTAACCTTTAACGAATCATCTCACTTTCTGTCTGCCAATTAGCTGTCTGCCTTCTCTGGCTAGACAGTGGAGCAGGACCAAGGCTTTTAAATGGGTGGTTCATTTCCTTCAGGCTGGGCAGAGAGGAGACCTGCGGGTCACGCTCACTTTCATGCCTGACTTTCACTTCATCTTTCCTTTCTGTCGTCTCAGAACTACCCCTGTGCTCTTTGATTGGGACACATATAATAGCTGGGATCCCCCCAGTGCAGTGGCTGAGGTCCATGCCGCGGCACTAAAGATATGGGCTGCTCACTGATGTCTTGCTGTCAGAAATGATGTGGACTTCTCTGGAGGGGTTTTGTTAATGCTCGAGCCGGAAAAGCACCTATTTCTGCTTTTTCATTTATTCTTCTCTTTTAGTAACACAGTGCCTTATAGTGCCACTTGCTCTGTAGCCTTGTGAAATGGTCTTTTTTATATATCAAGTTTCTATATTTTTATTTTGTTTTGAAAACTAACATTTTGAGCAAACGTCTGAATCAGGATTTGCTCCACAAACTTAGTTGTTTTTGTTATCTCTAAGCCCTTCTGAATCTCCACTAATACAGGCCTCTTTTGTATGGTGATAGAAAACACAGCTCCAGTTCCACATACTGGTCCATTTTACTGTGCCCAGTATGGACTTGTGCCTATTGTTACGGCTACTGTACGAATACTGTAATTATTTAAAGGAGTAAAGGCAACCCTAGAGGAGCAAAGGCAACCCTACTTTCTGAGGAGCCTTTACAGTAGATTGGAAAATTACTGTGAAGATTTCAGGCAGTCACGGAGTCAGTGAACTCAGGTACTGATGTCAGATGATTAGTTCTGGACCACAAGTGCTTTTCAGCTCAATCGGAAAGCGGTGCTTCGTCACTCCAGAGAATGTAGTCCCACCTTCTCAATGGGTGTATATCCTCCTATAGCCATTGTTTTCAGTGGGTGACTGAGAAGTAGGAGTCTGTGAACAAAAACGAGGGTATTTTTGTGTCCTGTTCCTTCTGTTACACTGGGGAAAATGTTCAGACGTAACACATGCAAGGCCTGCATTTTGCTTATTGTATGTTGTGGAGATTGTCAACCTAGATATAACCATGATACAGTTCATTTGACCAATTGGATACATAACTCAAATGACAGAAGTCACATTTTTCGATGTCAGTGAGGACATTGGTAGCAGTATGGATGAAAAATAGCTGAAGTGGTTTATTTTCTTAGAGTATTGAAAATGAACATGATACATGAATACAGTATTGATCTGTTCCAGCAGGTAATTTACCGCTTGCCAGTGGCCACCTGCATATAAGCTCTCAGCCTCAGCCACTTCACACAAGACACCGTATAGACAGAAAGTCTGATATCTGTGGCAAGTTAATCCGGCCTCAACTGCCAGGATTTTGCGTTTCCTCCTAACTGACTATACACTCTCACCATATGTTTTTCCAGCTAAATTCTTGTTGCAATTTATGAACAGTTGCCTGGGCTGGGCGCTGTGAGGGGAAAAAAAAGCCCTTTAGAGCAAGAGGTACCTGTGGGATTGATAGAAGTTTGTGAAGTTCAGGGTATCTCATCATGTAAAGCAAGAGTTTGCCTAAAGCTATTAGCATAAAAGAAGCAAATAATTGTTTCGTCTTTGCCGCTGGACCACTGTGGTTCCCGAGGGAATGTGGTAGGTCAGTTTTCAAGGTTCCCTCCCCTTGTACATGCCAAAACAGGGGGCGATGATTGGTTGTTTTGCACATTTACTTTTCCTGGAACAGTAGAGTGAAAGCGGCAAAACTAGACTAAAATACAAGTTTTCTGACTTTAATAGTTGACACGGAACATCCAAAAGCACCTTAGGGCCATACTGTAGACTTGTTAACTACAGGTTTTTAATTCAATCATAAATCATAAGGCTCTGTATTCTGTCAAAAATATGGTAATTCGGTAAAGACATACTTGGTGATATGTGAATATAGTTGTGTATTTATAAAGTGTGAAAGAATGGAACTGTCTGGACCCATCCAGCTGTCAGCATGCTAGTTTGCCTAATTTCTCCTCTCTTTGTTTCATAAGATAGAGCAATCCCATCTTTCCCATTCAGCAAGATATGCTGGCACAGTCTGCCAAGCATCGCTCTCTCTTCCTCTCACTCACACACACACACACACACACACACACACACTCCCGCTGCGGTCAGGAGGGCACCTTCTCAACACTGGCACGGTTCAGCTCAATTAGCGCACTTGGAGGTTGGGAGGAAGTGATGGAGGGAGCGAGTGAGCGAGAGAGAAGAACGAGAGACAACGAGGGCGAGAGAGTGAGAGCGAGCGGGGGAAGCAGAGGATCCTGTGTCTGCCAAGTCTCCCTCCCGCTCTTGCAGGAGCTCGTGGGCCGCCTTTGTGTGCCGTCTGCCTGGCCGCTTTGTTTGTAAATAAGCTGTCTGGAAAATTAGCCAGGGCAGACGCTCTTGATGTCACCCTCTCTCTCTCTCTCTCTCTCTCTCTATATATATATCTCTCTGTCTCTCTCTCTCCCCCTCTGCCTCTCTATCTCTCTGTATCTCTATCTCTCTGTCTGTCTCTCTCCCTCTCTCTCTCTCTCTCTCTCTCCCTCTCTCTCTCCCTCTCTCTGTCTCTCTCTCTCTCTCTCTCTGTCTCTCTCTCTCTCTCTCTCTCTCTCTCTCTCTCTGTCTTTCTCTTTCTCTCTGCACTCCATTTCCCTGCAGGTTCCTGGGGCCCTGTCCCAGAAGAATCGGCCCCTTGCAGTGATGAAGAGTGTGGTATACATCTAACCACGCCAAAAAACTGGTGATAGCATACTGACACAGAACAGAATTTCCAAGCGAAGGAATGCTTTACACTTCTAAAATAAAGGTACCTAAAAGGGTTCTTTGGAACAGAAGAAGCACTTTTGGTTCCCTAAAGAGTCAGTGGGTAAACTCAGCTGAGCCACCAACTGAAAGGTTCTTCAGGGAGCCATGAATAGTTCTTGTGTGTCATTGCTCCATAGAATACTTTTTGTGCCTTTATTTTTATGAGTATACAGAAATAATCATCTATCCGGCAGAAACAGCAAGAGTAGGCTTATTAGAAAGAGCAAGAAGAGGAATGGAGGACACAGACCTCAAAGGTGTGGTTATGGAATAGCAGATAATGAAAAGATATCTAAGAAAATGCTATAATCATCAGCATAAAGAGGACAACAGTGTGCCAAAGAGATCGGTGTATAAAGTATGATAATGAGGTTGAATCTAGCAGTTAGTGGTAGGCATTACAGTTCTTTTCCATGATTTTTAAAGTAATGTGGCCCCTACACGTGAACACACCACAGCACACAGTGTGAACAATGTGAACAATAAGTTGCACCCGGGGAGCAGTGTGTGGGGACGGTCCCTTGCTCAAGGGTACCTCAGTGATGACACTAGTAGTTGGGATTCAAACCCACAACCTTCTGATTGCAGGGGTACCGATGTAACCACTAGACCAGCTAGCATTTGAATACACTCTGACATAATGAATGTTCAGACCTGTGCAGTTACAATACGCAGAGTATTCTAAGCAGTGTTGTAGTTACTCAAAAAGTAATCAGTTACAAATAACTAATTCATTTTAACTGGGATTGCTTTCTTGTAAAAATAGTATCTCACACTTCTGTAGCAGCTGTCAAGTTCAAAGGAAAACCAGTAGTGCTTTCTGTACTTCAAATAAATAAATGCAGCTACTCACAGTTAGCATCTTTTAAAAAGCATGTCACTGACCTTGCATGTACTCTTTACTCTTTAAAATTAAGATCTGTAAACTTTACAGATTTGTTTCTTGACAAGAATCAAGTCTGGCCTGTTTAGGTGAGCTTTGGACTCCTCTACAGCATGAAGAGCTTTTATCTGTCACTTTCATTTTAGCATGATTAGATGCTCTGACAGATGGCTTGTCAAGATTTACGGTGCTTCCTACACTGCATACATCTACAGTCGAAATCTTGGAGTCAGCTGTTGCAGGTAGTACAGTTATGTGCAAATTATGACAGGCACAGATAATCGTGTCACAGGTGTTGCATGTAATTAATGAGTAACGCAAGTAACAGTTCTGGATGTTGGTAAATGTAATGTGATTGCAAGAATTCCAAATTGTCATTTCACTGATTTAAATCCAAATGTACTGGCCACTAGCAAGTGATGCGTTCAGTCTGGGAACTGAAGCAAGTTCCTATTAATACCCTGATGAACTAGAATAAACACCAGAACCACTGAAAATCATTAGAACATTGCTCACTGGTTCGGTCTCTTTGCATTTTTTGCCGTCTTAGGCATTTTGCAATATGCCACAAAGGATTTCAAAATCCTAAAAAAGTCACTAGGTGCATCATGCTATATGTCACAAGTTGATTTATTTCTGATCAGTGCATAAGTGATTACCATCAGAAGAACATACTGTGAGAATGTAGTGCATAGTGCTCACATTAAGAAAGACAGACTTAACGGAAAGACTACAGTTGTATTAAAGCTATTCATAGTGTTTTAAACCACTGCAGCAGTGTTTGACATTGTGCATAGTCACTGCCTTGGCTATAGCTGAGCATGTTAGCTGATTGTAGCTCATTTTTCTTGCTGCTGAATCAGTTCAATTCATCATCCAAAAGATTCGATCAAAAGAACGAATGATTAACAAATGACACACTGCTGCTAGTGGTGACTCGGACAGAGTGGGCTGTGGTCAGGTACTGAGGGTATTGAGTGGCGGGATGCCAGCATGAGTGTGAAGAGCCAGAAGAAGCTTAGCCCACACAGCTCATAAATCACAGCCATGCCTGCTTCTCCTCATATTAATGCAGAGAGCAAATGGGGCTGTGGTTCTGTGTCTACATTTTTCTGGAACTTAGTGGAAAACACTGACTCTCCGTTGAGCTGTGACACTCAAACTGGTCCACATAGTCCACATTTGTGCCCCAACCTAGCTCACAACATGTTAGAACTGAGAAAAGAAATAAGCTCCCTGAGTTCCCTTAGGACTGGCATGAGAGCCGATGCCCAAAAGAACCTTTGAATTATTTTTAGATGAATAATTCACACGAAAGGAAATCAAAAGTCGTTTTTCTGTTGCATCAAAAAACATGTTGGGGTATGCAACCTTTCAAATCTCTTTATGTTACTGAATATTAAGCTTACGTTCTAAAGTTAGCATTTCAGATTTTAGGATAGCAAACATACACACTGGTATTATTCAGAGCACTAAAACCACTGGCAGGTGAAGTGAATAACATTGATTTGTCATTACAGTGTCACCTGTCAAGGGCTGGGATAAGCTGGGCAGCGAGTGAACAGTCAGTTCTTGAAGTTGATGTGCTGGAAGCAGGGAAAATGAGTGTAAGGATCCGAGTGACTTTGACAAGGGCCAAAATTGTGACACTTGACGACTGGGTTAGAGCATCGCCGAAACGGCGTGTTGTGGTGTTGTGTGGTGTTCCTACCAAGAGTGGTCCAATGAAGGACAACTGGCGACAGGGTCATGGACGCCCAAAGCTCACTGGTGCACATGGTAAGCGAAGGCTACACTGTCGGGTCTGATCCTACTGAAGAGATACTGAAGCACAAATTGCTGCGTATGATGCTTAGCAGTCATACTGAAACCCAGCCACTGCCTACAGTGAGCATGTGAGCATCAGAACTGGACCATGGAGCAATAGGGGGAGCTGACCTGGTCTGATGAATCACTTTTTCTTGTACATCTTGTACATCATGTGTGTTGCTTACCTGGGGAAGAGATGGCACCAGGATGCACTATGAGAAGAAGGCAAGCCAGTGGAGGCAGTAGCTGGGCAATGTTCTTCTGTCCTGGGATTCATGTGGACGTTACCAAATTCCTCAGACCTCAATCCGAGCATATTTGGGATGGATTGTACAAATTAGTCAGCTGCATGGATGCCCTGCTATCTTAGGTATATGTCTGTATTTGTACCGGACACCACAGCCCACTTTCAGAGGTCTTGTGGCGTCCAGACCGTTGTGGACAATTGAACTGTTTTGTGTTTTATTGTGTTTGGAAAACACTAACATTAGAAAACAGTGTGCCACCACAAAAAACACACTCTCTGTCCAGTCCCTCTTTTTCTTCTTTTCTCACCGCCTTCTTAGTGTTCTTGCTCCATTTTGAATGTCCTCCAGTAAGGCAAAGTAAACTGGGGTGCAAAAGTCCATGCCAATGCCAGGAGAGCTGGCACAGTTGGCACAGCAGCACCAGCTGGGTATTTGTGTTTAGTCCATTAAGTCCAGTGTTTCTTGTACCTAGTCCTGAAGTACAGCACAATGTCCTGCACAGTTTACTCTAACACACACACACACACACACACGAAAACCAACTCTTTTTAATCAAATTAGCAAAAACAGACTGCTTAAGAATGAACAGCAGGCAAAAATCTAACAATTGGTAAGATTAAATGTTTGATGTTTATATGAGTGCTGAATTGGTTCTCAGGGTAATCACTAAATTCCTTATATACTCAGTTGTGACAGCTGTATTGTCAAATAGTACAAACTCACTGTGGAAAGTCAGACAGTGTTTCTTAACCACAGAAATTATTGAAAAGCTGTTTCGCAGTTTCGAGTGCCCCAATAGTTCTGCCAGACTTGCCCAAAGGCCTTGGGTTAAAACGGTAATGCATACACACACACACACACACACACACACACACACACACACTCACTCTAACTGAGTTAATAAAGAAATTGAAACTTAGATAGATTTCTTCCAGCAGCACCCCAGCACATCCATTCATCATTCTGAGGGCCAAATCTTTTCTAAATACCTTGTTAATATCGTCCACACCTCTTTTTTTCTTTCTTTTTAAAATTCATAGCATCCATTAGGGCTTACTTATAGAATGATTGAATTAAGGCAAAATAAGGGGAAGAATTCCTGAAAGTGTTGTACTCCTGAGCAGCCGGTAAACATGGCAATTTATCATTGCGGCTAAATGGAGAATTAGGTGTCTTGTTTTATGAGTCCTGGAGGTGCGCTCTTTTTATTCTGCGAGGCGGCTGCATCTGGAAAGATTAAATTAAAATTCCGCCACAAACGCTGCCGCCGCGCCACGCGCCACCGCTCTCCTGCCTGTCTTTTAAGCTAATTAAGTGCAATTATTTCAATTAGATATCCAGGAAGGAGACAAATAATCATTACTATGTAATCAGCTTGTGCTGTAACAATTTGGGATCTGGCTCATACTGTTGGGCATCATGAAAGTTTAAAAGAGAAACACACACACACAAGCTCGTTCTCTCTCTCTCTCTCTCTCTCTCTCTCTCTCTCTCTCTCTCTCTCTCTGTCTGACTCTCTTTCCCTCTGTTTCTCATGCATGCACACACACACACACACACACATATGCACACGCACACACTCTCAATCTCTTTCTCTACCCCCACTTCCTATTCTATACTCAATCACGCTCTCTCTCTCTCTCTCTTTCTCTCTCTCTCTCTCCCTCATCAAATCTCTCTCCCTGTCCCCTGTCATTACCTTTTTTCCTATTTTTCCTCTTTTCTCTCACTCTGCTGTTTTATTTATTTATTTCGTCGCTTGGCCTGTGTCCAGTGTCGAAGCAATCCTGAAAGCTGTAATTTTGCCCAACATTCTGCTCCATATAAAATAATCCCTTTAAAGAGCTGTATTCACATGTGTGCATGCTGTTTTGGCCCTGCACAGATTTTTCAGAAGATAAGAATTACGATCAAATCCCTGTGCTGGCTGAGCCTTTTTTTTTTTTTTTTCCTACGTTGATGGGATTTGGCATATTGGAGAAATACAAGAAATGCTGTTTTTTCTCCTCATTATAGAAGGGCTTAGTTCAGGCTCTGAAGCGCCGGAGTGTTTTGACATGGGCGGCTGCCAAGGCTTCCTTTAGGATAACCGTGATTAAAGAAAGGCTTCTATCTGTTATATTGGATCTGAGGTTTTTCTTTGTGCATGGCTACTGCTTCTCAGAGAGTGTGTGTGTGTGTGTGTGTGTGTGTGTGTGTGTGTGTGTGTGTGTGTGTGTGTGTGTGTGTGTGTAAGAGAATGTGCACAGGGTGTCATTCTATTAGCCTTGCCTCAGAACCCCTGTCCACATTTGGCACTAATTAAAGGCTTTTAGACCTCTGTAGTTTCTTCTTTCTCCTCGTGTATATGTGAGTGTGTGTGGGACGTCTGTTCTTTGTGTTGAGGCAGGTCAGAACAAGTGAAGGTGAGTGCAGACAGAGGGCAAAGTGGAAAAGCTGGCGAAGATGCCAGCCTGATCTGAATGTATATGCGTGCCTGTGTGTGTGTGTGTGTGTGTGAGTGTGTGTGTCTGCATGAGACCCCCAGAATGGTCCCTGTCAGCAGGAGTCTGATGTGTGTCTGCTCATGTGTGGAGCACTCATCATGGGCAATTAGGGCTGAGCAGGGGGGCCTGAACCTTCATCCAAGTGTCCTTGAAGAAAAGAGAGAGAGACAGACAGACTGATAGACAAATGCCAAAGTGAGAGCTTTTGGGACATGGAGACGATAGAAAGCATAAATTGGACAATACCTCGCATTAAACTGGCCCAGCAGCGCGCTCGTCTAACGTCTTTGTTGTTCTCCTCTTTTGGTTTAAATAGGTTCTCGCCGCAGGGCGATAATCACCATTCATTATTCACACTTCAGACGGTCATTAAAAGTCGATCTAGAAAGCCGCCGATGATAGCACCAACAGGAGCAGCTCAGCACAGTCTTTAATATTGTCACAATTTTGCCCCAAATCGATATTTTTCTCTCTTTTTTTTTTTGCATAGGCTTTGCATTAGTGCACACAGGGAGGGTTTATGAGGATAAAGCTCTCGCAGATCTTCTGCGGCTTGTAGCTGATGATTTATTAATTTTGTGTTCTGCCAGAGCTGAAATGAATCTCCTTTTAATATTTCATACGCCACGCGCTCACACATGACATGACGTTACGCTGCCGCGTCTGCCTCTCCATGATGTAGAAGCGAATGCGGAGGGCGACCTTTTTACGCAGAGATATTTCAGGAAGAGTTAAGTGGCTTAAAGGTTAATAAATAATGATAACTAACTTTCCGCGCTGCGCGTCCCGGAAGGGTGATGACTCGTCTTCTGGGGATGCGCGGAAAACGCTGTATTTTTCTCTAAATACGGCAGAGGCATAGCTGGTGAAATCTAGGCGTTATTTTCTGCTAATAGTAAACAAAAGACAGGGAAACAAGTTCTAAATACTGCAAACGTTTCCTTTCAAAAAGGGACGCCGATTTGCGTTGAAGACACAAATTATTCATGAAAACAACAACAAAAACGGTGTAGCTGGTAGCGATTGTCTGAATGAAGTAGTTGGTGTGTTATTTCTCAGTTTAGGCCTCCTAAAAAGCCTGGTAAATGACTGTTTGGGATCACATCTGGTTCAGTAGGTTTGCTTTTCCTGGCCACAGGAAATTAACCCAGATATGCCGTGGTGGTCCCCATGTGTTGTTGCTGTTGGCTTTCTGTTTATTTGTTAGCTCCAGTTCTAGCAAGAAGAGCATTAAAGAGTTAATTAGTGAGGGAGCAGCTTGCTTCTGTCTATGACCTAGTTCTCCTTTTCCCTCTTTCACTTTTACCCTCCCCCCACCCAGTCTTCTTTCTTTCTCTCTTTCTTTCTTTCTTAGGGATAATGTGTGTATTTCATGCTATGAAACAATTTAGCAATGGCTCCTTACCATTTTCTCTGACCGTGTGGTGATGAAAAGGGCTTTGGCTGGCTTTGTTGCGCTCATTCTTTAAACCTGTAATCAGAGTTTTATCCACCTTACGCCGTAAGCTAACATTACAAGGGTTTTTTTTTTTGGCTTCATTCAGATCTTTCTGCCTTTCCCTTTGTGTTTGTCAGTGGTCACGAACACACTTCTGCCCTACGAGGACCCACATACGTACATTTTGCCATCATTAGCCACTGTAACTAGCTGCAGCTCACACCCTTCCAACACTGGATGGTAATGTGATATGTAGGGGTACTCAAAACATTGGGCATGCATCCGATATGTGCTTTGATCGCGTTCAACATTTGTTGAGATCTGATTTGAGAAGATATTTTGAGGTTTTTCCACAATCTTTTAATACGTGTCCGGCCACAAACTAATCTCTGAATAAAGGACCTAAAGTGAGAGGTCGGCCGAAAACAGTTTTCTTCTTTCTCCAAGTGTGATCTGCCCAAACACGTTGGCTCCGGAACCATAAGGTTGCAGTAGATTCATGTAGGTATGTAGTTAATGTACTTAGCACAGGGAGTCATGCAGAATGCAACATTTTGGTCCTGCTGTAAAAGCAGGCATTCAAATGCAGCATGAGTGCTTCCTCATGTTGTTTCCATCAAAGAAAATTGCAATGCAGACTAGCTGAAGTTAAAAAAATAAGAAGTTAGCTAATTGCTTATTGCCTGTTTGGAGTGAAAATCTGCAGGTGTAAGGGTCAATTACTTGTTAGCTACAGTAGCCCCATAGCTCGAGTGCAGAATGCCTTGACTGACTGTTCTCCTTTGGTGTAAGGGGGCAATTGTGTAAATTTGTCCCATACTAATAAAGATAACAGCCATCTTGGAATGCTGCCAGTAGTAGACTGTGACACGGTCATTGCAGTAGCTTATGGAAAGCATGGGGTGGTAGATGCCGCCAGACAGGTAATGAGGTAATGTCCACACCCTCCTCTCCCTGTGTGTGTGTGTGTGTGTGTGTGTGTGTGTGTGTGTGCTAGTTAGTCCGCAGAATGGTCCGAGAACATTTCTGCCTGGAGTTTTGAGATGATACAACTCGCAAAGCCTCAGCTTAATGATCACCCTGTGTCATGTGTAGAAGCAATTGTGCTCCTGCACACACAAATCAGGGCTGGTGTGGGGCATAATGAGAAGCTGAACCAAGGCTTTCTTGATGACTGCGATAATATGGCTTCTGATAGGCTACTTTCTTTTCACCACATTTCTTTCTCTCTTTCTTTTAGGTGTTTTCTGTGACACTGCCAGAGCCTTATTATGGAAAGCAGATGTGGAGGAGCTGTGGTGAGTGTTCTTTTAATCCCGAATCCTTCGAGCAGTGTGCGCTCTTTTTGACAGCCTTTCTATCAGAAATTGCTAACTGAAATGGCTGGATACAAAAAAAAAACCAAAAAAAAACGCAGTAGGCACCCTTAGAACGTGCCATCTGAAATTTGGTTCCATAAATTTTGTTCCATAGAAAGTTTCACTGCTGCACTGCTTCGGTAATTCCACTTTATTACAAAAAAAAAAGAAAAAAGAAAAAAGAAAAACGTTTGCTGAATGTAATGGAATGTGGGCGACCCCTGGCCCCTCCGTGCGGATTTAACCTCACCCTGTTACGAGAGACTGAGTGTTATCTCTGTGGCCAAGTGCTATTGTATTAGAGTATCCAAGTGATTTCTATGATTATTGTATTTTTCTCCAGTCTGCTGTCTATAACCTCCAGTGATGAGTAACTAACCTGAAGCTGTGACACAGTGAGTCAAGGTCAAATGGGCTCAATCTGTGCTGTACGCACACAGTCATACTGTATGACCAACAAGCAATTCACTTTTCCCATTGCAGCTGAATGCAGCTGAACCTCTAGATGCCATTTCATCCCTGCGTCATTTACTGGCTGTGTTTAGTATCTATTTCAGTTTAGAAATAGATGTTCAGAGCAAAGCACTCTGAAAAATTAGGCAAACAGCGAATAGCATTTGAAGTATTTTTCCAACACATTTTTGCCTGCCTATTGTGTGTAGCACAGACACAAATATGGAGGAAATAGACTTTTATGAGTGATTTAGGCAACACTATGGTTATCTGCTTGCACAATTTTTTGTCTGCTGTCTCACCCTGTAATTTTTGAGATATTGATGCTAAACCAGCTCCAGAATCTTTTATCTAAATATGAGATGCGGGCTTGTATACTTTATGCAGGAACTTCGTGACCACAGGTTTGTACATCTCTCTTGTGGCATCATGTGCACGACCAACATCCTAGCAACCACCTAGAATACCGCAGCACCACAGCAAGCACCTCGAATACAATATCAACCTCCTAGCAAGAGTCCATCAACCTAAAAGACAATATATGGCGCACCACAACAACCTTCTGAGACATTATAGCAACCACATGCAATATTATATAGCAACTGGTATGAAACAGTTTAAAAAACATCCGGATTACAAAACCAACTAGCAACACTAGAACACAAACACTAGGTTGTAGCCTAGTGAGTAAAACACTTGCCGGTGAACCTGATGACCACAAAGTTGCAGGTTCAACCCTCCACTTTCTACCATTGTGTGCAAAATGCTTAACCCTCAGTTGCTTCAGGAAGACTGTCCCTCTGAGGACTGTAAGTCGCCCTGGATAAGAGTGTCTTATTTACTTACTTACCATAACAACCATCTACCAATACTTTAGCAACATGTGAGAGTTACTTGAGTTGCATAAGTACTTTGCAATTTCTGCAGGATTTTTAAACTGTGAATTTTTTAATGTAATTGGAGACTTAGGCAAAAGAGTACCTTGTCTGGTTTGTACGGGAAACATTTTCAAATTGATGGAATAATAAAATAGTACAAGCAATCATTACCATATATCTTGCATATAAACTGCAGTTGTCTCTTTTTGTAAAATTGTATGACTGTATCTTAGTTGTCAACTGTATTGATTAAATTCTGTATTGATGCTGACTTTTCATTGATAGAAAGATATGAAATATATGCACGTTAAACGCTCTCGCCTCTGTCTTTTGTCTTTTGAAGCAGATTTGCAGAGACAAGTGTGCAGGTCAGACACTGGATCATGTCTAGTGTATGAATATTTAACTTTTATCATCCTGAAAGTGTGTATGTGTAACCACAAAGGTGTGTGTTATTGACCAAGTCGAAAGGAATCAGAGAGGAACAGAGCACACAGAGAATGCTTTATTTGCGTTGCATAATTCAGCACTTGAGAAAATGATGAAACTGCCACGTCTCACACCTCGCCATTTATGCTGTGAGCTGTGTGGAACAGCATTGACAAGTGAGGCTGGATCTAAGGTGCATCTTGCAGTGGGAGGGAGGGGAAAAAAATCAAAGGAAACTTGAGAAAATATTAAGGAACTACATGAGGAACTGAAGTCATCCTAAATCTCTTGCATGCTTGGCATCTCCGGTCCCTCCAGACATGACTATATCAAATATCAATATTAATACATTTAGAGCTGAAGAGAATGAATTTAATAGCTCTCAATCTCAGAAAACCTCGTGAATCCCGCTAAGTTGACATATCGATTGCTAAACTAGTGCATGCTCTTTGGATGTGCACATTTGGGACTTCGCCCTGAGACATGAGATGTTGTATTTATGCTGGGTAATGAGGGGCCTCTGGGGCTGGGGGGTCCCTTGCATGGCTATGTTTGAATCTTAGACTGATTTGTTTTTGTGTAGTGGTCCCTAAAGTGTGGCTCGTATTTTGCTCTTTATTTATCATTAGATTAGAATAGAATAGAATAGTCCAGTATTATACTACTAATAATAATATGTCCATTCAATAACATGTCCATTAAAATCATTCACTGTGGAGTGAATGATTTTAAATTAGAACAGTGTTCTGGTCATTAAGGTCATTTGCAGGCCATTCCACCAGTGGGATGGAAATGGACGCCTCAGATGTTACCAGTATAAATCAATCCAGTGTTATAAATCGAATTAATAATATTATCATGAAGTTCAATTAAACTATTTAGATTTTTTTTTTAATGAATGAAAACTCAAAACACTTCAAATTCACGGTTGATCAGAGGGAAAAGAGGGCTCTCCTGAATAGTGTGAAATTGCATTTTATGACTACTGTGAAATAGGGTTTTTTAAAAAAAAAGCAAGGAAAATGGTTTTCCACGATATGGACCCTTTAAACGCGATTGATTTTACAGGGCTAAATGTCATATGCGTCATGACAGTTTGCTCATGTGTGTAAGGGGAGAAGTGGGGGGGGGTTGTGGGGGTTTATGGGGGGTTTATGCGGCTGGAGGCTTAATGTCTAAGGGAGCGCGGTACTGTAAAAAGTTCAAAAGCATTTAATCGAGGCAGCCTGTGTTCATGTATGTGGTGGCTTTTAGGCTGGACATGTGTTTTAGAGGGGAACTGACTATAGCTGAGCGAGTTGGTCGTGCGGAAAACAAAGGTTTCGCAGGAATGAATCAGTTCAGTTCATTCATTCAAAAGATTTGCTCAAAAAGGAATGAATCATTCATGAAAGACACTTCATGATCGGTTAGTGTTAGTGCTTCCGGATGCGGTGCTATGTTCCCTCGCTCCAGGGCAAAGACAACCCTGTCAAACGTGCTGCGTGCAGGAGTTCACCGTGTGTTTGTTTCACTCTGTGGGACACTGAGGCTTCGTTCTGGGGAAAATAAGGTGAGAGGGTGTTTGCACCGTTGTCCACATGTGATCCATTCTGAAAAGCCTGGAATTTGTGCTGCTAGCATTGTTGCCGACATGGTAGTAGAGGTTTGAAGGCCTTTGGCTGTGAGGCTTCCCTGCAGTGCAGCAGTGTGTGTGTAGAGGGCCATGCTGGGTACTCCTGTCCTGTCTCTCAGAAACTGCTGTGAGTTCCAGGCTTACACACACACACACACACACACACACACACACACACACACACACACACACACACACACACACACACACACACACAGACCTCTCATTGCTTTTTTGGAGCAGAAAACCCTGTTAGCCGTCTACCCGACTGAATAGCTGTTGGTTGTGCATTTATGATGCCCTGCATGCATATGCAAACACGGGCAGCGGCGCAGGCACTGCAGCTGTCCAATACATAACAGCATTAGCCATAAGCACGTTAGAAAACAACAAAATGCATTCGTAACGACACGGAGAAGGAAGAGTGGCTGTGTGGCTGGGTGCCTCTCGATGCCCTCATTCTTCATAGTCCTTCAAGTCAGTCATCCATCCATCCACCCATCAAGGTGCATCCTTTGAACTCTTCCTTGACCACTGTTCACAGCCCACATCACCGCAGCAGGTTGACTGATTTACTATGACAAATGAGTTTTCCGCTGCAGGAAGGTTAGCCCTGATGACACACACACACACACACACACACACACACACAGTCAGTAGCTGGTCAGGGTGAAAATAATCCCATTGCTTAGAATAGAGTAGGTGCACCTCCAGACAGATCAGTCTAAGATTTTCCATCCATTTCTTTTAGGCAAATTTTGAAAACGTGTGTAAAAACACCTGGATAGAAAAGTCGGAAAAAGATCACATGCAAACGTAAAAATACCACAAAAGTAGTTTTTTACGGATAAGGTGGACCTGCTGGATTAGGAGAAGTGAAAAACAGTGGCGGAAACAGGTTTTGCTATGAAGCAGCGGGAATGAAAGTCATGTTTCCGTTCCATCTGGCGACAGCAAACATGACGAAGGATGGAAATAGTCAGCAGTACGTGTGGATTGATGCTGCTGTGACGTTCCAAGAGTTGTGCGGGGACAGAGACTTCAGCACTCTCTGAATTGTTAGTGCTGTAGCTGTGTACACCTGACAGAGGGATACTTTGCCAAGAGCGAATAAAGGAGTGAATCGTGCATTTTTTATCTTGCGCGTGTGACATTATCTTCAGGATTTGCACATAACAGTAGACGAACACTGTTCTTTTTTTTTCTTTTTAACTTTTCAGAAATGTGCATAAAACTGGCGAAACATTTGAACGGAAAAAACACTATTTTTCATTGTGAGTCTCCATGCAACTCTCACTGTAGTGAAAGACACATCAGTTGACTGACTGTGCTCTGTTTAGCAAAACTCAGCGTTTCACTTCAGACGAGGGGGGAGAAGGATAAACGCCTTCCCACCAATATCCCAACTTTAGCAAGGGGCTTGAGTTTATTATAGTCCAAACTCGTGAAACAGCATACGTAGGCCTATTCTTACCCGAATGATAAGTGTCTCAATATTATTGTACCAAAATAAACACATTAACCTTGACAGTCAATCCCCACACAACTCATTTGTGTTGACTGTGTCTGAGGAATGTCAACCAATGTGAAGCAAATGGAGCCTATTGATTGGACTGCACCTTCTGCTCAAACTGACACTGTGCTGTGAGTACACAGTACTCGGTGCATCTCAAAGTTAAACTGAAGAAGAAATGTGTGAATTCTGAGTTGTTTTCAGTCAGATTCCAGTCTAGGAATTTTCTTCTTTTAGTAAAAGTGTGCCATAGAATGAATGATTGAGTGAACAGCCTCTGCACGCGCTCTCTTCTTGCATGCAAAAGTTTGGAAACCCCTAATCAACGCCCTGGGCACATTTTGTTGATTTTTCACAGCCAGTAAAGACAGTATTATGAATATACTTATCTTTGCTAGTCCTCTCTTGCTCTGTAACAGTTAATTATCTTTAGTCAATTGCTTAGATGAGCCCATTTCCTTTAAATCCTAACACAACACACTGGGAAGTTCATTCATGCTCTGGATATAATCATATAATCATCTTTATTTATAAAAATGCCAAAATGAATAGTTTGTCTGTACGACCAGTAGTGTGTACTGTTATTTTGTACTTTATGTGCACAGGATTAACAGCACTTTGTATCCTGATACTGTACTCCTGATAAAATGCTGCTCATATTGCATGAGGTGTAATAGAAAGTTAAACAAGCAGGACCATACATAAAATCATCCTTCTCTGAAAAAAATCTTTTCCTCTTTCCCCTCGAAACCAAGCACAGGGGAGAAAAATAGGCTGCTCCTTGAAAGTAAACCGTTGACTAGTGTACTAGCTCAAAGGTGATGGTGAGCATATTGGCCATAACATGTCCAACCATCCTCACCGATTGAAACTTTCTGTATCAATTTGTGAAGCCAGAGGAAAACATGGCTCCCATTTTTTTAAGTATCCCAGATATTTGTGCAGTAATATTTGTACTATCAGAAAATGTATTGAATAAAGACATTGCTAGACATATTGAACCAACCTGGGATGTATGGTAGCAAATCATTTACTGTGCTTTGACTAGAATGGGTGGTGCATGTATTTAAGTAACCAGTTAATAACAAAGGCTTTGAGACAAGTATGTAACTTGCTATGCTTATAACTATAATAATTTTTAACACTGTGTAAACTTATTTTTAACAGTAAATGTAACTGAAGTCTCTAACTGAGTTATATGTTATCTCTAGGTATGTCATGGTATCTTCTTTAGGAAACGTTTTTTAAATTTAAACAGAAAGAACATGACTGTACTGTCTTTAAAAATGTTTTGTGATTGGGATTCATGCTGCTTTTTTAAAACAAACAACAAGTAAAGCCATGGCACATAACCAATTACTGCATTATGACCCTTCTGTTCTCTCACCCCACAATAAGTTGTAAATAATAGTCTATTGTTCTTTGCCTGATCCGTTTAACGTGATGACCTGTTTTTGTCTGTTATGTTTCATATGTTCACACATTGGAGAGAGGGGGAAGAGAGGAGGAGAGAGGTATAAGAGCAACCAAAAACAAAGCAAACACTAAACTCAAGACAGGGAGAGAGAGAGAGGGGAAGGGAGGAACCAAAGTCTGTTTGGATGGAAGAGAGAGAGAGAGAGAGAGAGAGAGAGAGAGAGAGAGAGAGAGAGAGAGAGAGAGAGAGAGAGAGAGAGAGA
>JBBIGA010149360.1:0-18913 GCA_037576975.1 Alestes dentex | reverse complement strand
TAAATTTATTTATTACTGTATTTACCCTTCTTATACCAAAGAAAACGCCCGTGCATGAATTACAGTACAGTCTATACCGGGGTAACATCGGTATTTTACATTCTAGCACTGCGCGACACAGCAGTTCAGTGTAAACTGTACAGTACGGACACAGGTTTACCATTACATTTTCTTTAAGGGTAATATATTAAGCTGAGTTTAAAATGAAATTAAAGTGTTTTGGGAGCATATCTGGGGGCATATTTAGGGTTTACATTATAAAAATAGGCATTTTATTTATTTAGGCAATTTTTTACCACATCACAAATTCACAGTTTTTCACTATACACAGGTGCTCTTGGAACGTAACATATATATTCAGTTACTCAGGGACAAAAGAATCTACCACACAGATGCTTCCCCTGATGGGTCCTTTCTACCACTGGCTGCAAACAGTGCCAAACACTTTTCTCAGTGGTGCACAATGTGGGACTCAATCAGAGGTACAGGAAGAACATATAGGAACAATCCCTGGTCTCTTGAATTCTCTTGAATCCCTGGTCCTGAAAAAGGGACATTTTATTGTAGCAGGAGATAAACTGATATCCAGACCCATAAAACCTACCATATTTAGTGTCCCACATGGTGATTTATCTTAAGAATGCATGATTTTTCTTCAGGAAACCTTTGGAATAAGCACTGTTCATCATTTGGAATGCTGATACTGAAGCTATTCCAGCAATAGCCACCAATGGATGCTATTAAATCTCCCTTCTTGGACACAGCAAATCAACAATTAGTTTGTTTGTTTGCTTGTTTGGTCGCTTTTTTAATTGGTTTCTCATGCGATTGATGAGAGAAAATATTGCACCAAAGTGCATGAAAGCCAATGGGAATGCAACTACAAAATTCAAATAGCTGTGGCCAGCTTAGTGGACGATAACTTCCTCACACAATTGCTCTGTATTTTAATTTGTTATTTGTGGTTAATTCCATGTCTGTCAGGCTTGTTATGGTGTCAATATGAACCTTCTACATGTTTATATTGGCCATAAAACACATATTGCTTACAATAGTTACTAAGGTTGAGATTTTTGATGTGTTCGTCTGGCGTCAGAACTAATTTTCACAGTTATAAACTGTATGCAGATGCAAAGTCATACTTACATGTGGGATTATATATGAAACAGGACTTGTAATGTGTAATATAACAGCCTTTATGCTTTTTAATACTGCAAGGAAAAGGCAGGATATGCATGCAGTTTATTAGGATGGTGGGTATATCTTTGAACAAGCACCTGAGAGTTTAGTAGTAATTTACTAGTTAACCAGCTGGTGTTTACAACCTTCTGACAAGCATTATGCTTCTTTCCTACTGTAAAAGCACACAGAGCTCATAGAAATCCATCAGATTGATTGTTGTTCATATTTACAGCCAGGTTAAGTGTTTTACACTGATAAAAACAGTGGAGCAAAGTGGATTTGTGTTTCGTTATCTCACTTGTACACGAAATGGACAAAAGTATTGGGATGCCTGACCATTACACCAACATTAAAGACATTGTATTCAAAAACATAGACTTTAATATGGGGTTGCATATGGGGTCCTACCGGGCTGCAGACCGGTATCGGTCTGTGAGTCATTTGGTACCAGACCACATAGACAGACAGAATCAAATTTTTGTTTTTTTAGATTAGATGATCTTTTATTTAAAAAAAAAAAACCTTCTCGGTCACGTGATACGGTACATCAAAAATTTAGTCCGCAAGCTAGCAAAAATGAGTAAACAACAAACACACTTTGTTTTTAGTTGTATCTATATCGGTCCGTGAAAATATCGTTTTACATAAAACTGGTCCGTGGCGCAAAAAAAGTTGAGGGCCGCTGCTGTAGAGCACTTAAAGGTCAGGCATTGATGTTAGACAAGAAGGTCTGGCTCACAATCTCCGTTCCAGTTCATCCCAAAGGTGCTGGATGGGGTTGAGGTCAGGGGCTCTGTGCGGGTCAGTCAAATTCTTCCACACCAAACTCATCCAACCATGCCTTTATGGACCTTGCTTTGTGCACTGGGACACAGTCATGCTGGAGTAGAAAAGGTTCTTCCCCAAACTGTGTCCACAAATTTGGAAGTATGGCGTTGTTAAAAATGTGTTGTTATGCTGAAGCATTAAGACTGCCCTTCACTGGAAGTATAGGGCCTAACCCAAACCCTGAAAAACAGGTGTGTCCCAATACTTTTGTCCTTATAGTGTATATCGTTCGAGTGCAATTTACAATTGGTATAAGTGGCATTTCCAACAAGTGCAGTGTAAATGCACAATACTGACATTATATCATGTAATCGTCAAGCTTTACCATTCAGTGTACCTAGTCTATTTCAAGCCCTGTTCTGGTCACTAGAGAGAAGGATTGGGCACTTAACCACTGCTGTACACAGGCTGAACAAATATTTAACTCAGAGCAGCAGTATGAATGTCTCCTTGGTCATTGTGTAAACTTCTGTAGGTCTTGTATTTAAGGCGTACAATTTATATCTCCCAGTCTTTTGTTGTTCTGTTTATTGGATGCTCTATTGATTACTGCCCACAAGTCGTTTATGGAGCTCCTACAGGATGCCACTGGAAATCATTCCATTACACTGGCAGCACTGCAGTAAATCATCTATTTATCTCTGTACAAAGAGAATTCATTATTCGTTTTCTAATGTGAATACATAAAACAGCTGATTAAACTGAAAGTTTTTTTTCTCTCCACAGTTAATACTAATCTGTAGGTGAAAAGGGCCAGATGAGAACTGCAGTTTTTATTAGCCTGCCTGAAATGACAGGGGCCCATATCATTAAAACAAAAAAAGTGGTTGATGTCGTACATTAACATGGGTAGGGTTTCAAAATGTACCATTTGTTCTCCCGCCCATTTGGTCCATATACGAAGATAAAACAGAAAAAAAAGCGTCTACAGCCACTGAAAATATAAGAGACTGCGCCATTTTTTTACTGGTTATTGCTTTTGCAATTTGTGAGAGTGTGTCTGTGTAAAATGTGCATGTCACTATTGTTTTATACGCTATTAACCACACTTGATTCAAAATTCCAAACAAAAAAACTGTTTGGAGAAAATGTAAAAATTATATATTTTACCTTGGAAATGTTAAACTACACAACACTCTTACATTATTTTACAATCGCAACAATTAAAATAGTAACGTTAAGAGCATAGTGTGTGCAGGTTGTACAAACAGTGGGAAAAGTGGTCTCTTATTTTTTTTCCATTGCTGTATATACGTACTCAGCCTACACCCATCCAAAATGAAGAAACTTAAAACTTATATCAGTCAATTCAGGTAATTCTAAGAATTATTCTATAGAATGAACTATATAATCAGCAATCTGAAGGTTGTGGGTTTGAATCCCAACTGCTAGTGTCATCACTGAGGGATCCTTGAGCAAGGTACCGTCCCCACACACTGCTCCCCGGGCGGCAGCCTCCTGTTTCACTTGGTGAATGGGTTAAATGCAGAGAAAGAATTTCACATTGTTAACACTGTGTGCTGTGGTGTGTTCACGCATGACGATAAATGAAATAAAATTAACTCAATTGCATTAAAATTATAAAGTTTGAAAAAGTTGTATAAAGGTGAATTACAACTGTTCCTGATGAATAAAGCCACACAATGTGATTAAAGAACCTTTTGTAACACCTGGATCATTTTAAAAGACAGGTAATCTTTCTGATCTCCCTCACGCATGCATGCTTATTGGGCTAACATAAAAAGAGAAAGTGAGGGGAAAATAATGGTCAGACCAGGAGGTCGGTTTTTGAATTCTTTTACGGTAAGTCAGTGGTTCAAGAACAGTCTGACAGACCACCCTTACTGGACTAAGATTCATCTCGTATCTGTGGCATTCTAAGGAAGACAAATGGACATGATTTATCTGCACACTTCTGAATCCTGAGCTGCAGCTGTTTTTGTGCTTTTGCTGCTTTGAATTATTCGAGACATGACTAATGCCCTGAATTGCTCAAACTAAGTGTTTTGTTCTCGACTGCTTTGGCACAAACCAGAGTTTTCTAAATATATAGTCACTGTAACAAAACCTTCCTATGATATAGACATAAAAACGTTCTGTGAGATTTTATTCAAAGTCAATTTAGAGCATTTGTACTGGTGCAGTAATCATGAAATGTTTACTAAAAAACAAAAAAAATAAAACCAGGAAAAATGCAGTTACAAGGTTTTGACATGACAGCATTGTGTATATTACGAATATTTGGACATTTCTTACACAATGTGCAGTCATGTAATTCCTGTTGGAATAGTCACAATTAAAAAAGAGAATGTTTTCTTTCAGTTTGACCTTTGTAAGGTTAAAGTTTATCAGTTTAATACAGTTAACTAAATGAGTTAATACAATTACATTTAATGAAATTAAACTGGAACTATATGCAGAACACATCTGGAAGCATCTTGTCTGAGAAAGTATTTTGGATGAGCAGATGAAAGACTGATGTTACCGTACGGTAAAAATAAAATAAAGCAATAAGCCATCTGCAGTACAGTGATCTCACTACGGTTATTGAGTGCTGTAATCCTGGAATGGAAGAGCTTGATGATTTAATGACTTTTATAAAATGGTAACAAGGTAACAACAAACGTTTGGATTTAACACACTGACAAAAAAAAACCCCATAAAACTGGGCAAAAAAAAAAAAAATCAGTAAATGATAAAATTACCAATATACTCAGCAAACAAATAGAAGCACTAAAATAAAAAAACACACTTAAATGCCATTTTTTTATTTTGTCTCCCAAAGACTATGGGAACTCCCAGGTGGCATTTTGGCTCTTTATTTATGTGCTTAGTTAGGTAGAGACAAAAAGAACTACTAAGAACTGCTGTTTTGGATGACTGAGGTCGTTCAAACGTTTGTATATCGATGCTCAGCCAAATAACTTTTAGAAACGGAACTATTCAGAGAATCCAGATTTCACTGCTAATACAAGAACAGAACAGAAGACCTTTGTGGACTAATGTAGCGTCAGTAATATCGTCAACATTGTTCAAATGGTGATAAAAGCTCCTGTTTATCAACAGTGTCTGTTAGCCCAGTGTCTACGTCATTGCATATATAATAACACAATACATTTAAATTAAATTGAAGGAACGGATCTGAATTAAATTTCACAGAGGAAATGCGTTGTCTGACCAGACGATACTAAAATGAAAGTTGTCTTTAAGTGCTTACGTTAACGCTCGTTGCTTCAGAAATTGTTTCATATTAAAAAAGGTCATTGTGATTTAGTGACCCAACAGATATACAGCTGAATGAAGTGGACTTCAGCTTAAGTTTATGAATTCCTCAAAAAGACCTCATCTTGACCTTGTGAAAAAACACCACATAATGAGCTTTGCTAAAAGCTTAATTTGATTTGGTTACAAAAACACTGCGTAAAATGTATCATCATGCCAGCTATCTGTGCAAAACAACAACTCAATCTTAATTCAGCAAAATGTGAGGAACAGAGAGAGTTGGATGTGACGGTCCACGCAATCGATATGGGCCTTCATTTCCAAGTTGCACAGGATCTCTCTTCTTCTCTCTAGAGGGCAATTAGGGCATGGAGACATTAGAAAACCTCGTCTTTATTGCCAAGCTCTGGTACGTGTGGAGCAAATGGACATGGATTAGAGTGGGACAGGGAAATGATACCTGATGGCCTTTGAGCATGAGTCATTCCAAAGACTATGCCACAGTCCACAGTCTCACACATCCTGCAGTCAGAAGAAACACTGACATTGTCTCTACAACAACATTTAACAGACTCTCTTATCCGGATCTACTTACAGTTGACTCCTGCCACATGTGTAGTGTTAGGAGTCTTGCCCATGTTTTGATATTTCCACCACAATGTTTTTTTTGTGTTTCATTTAAAGGATGTTGCATTAAAACAGACATCTACTTACTGCCAGCCTTACAGTTTTAACAACTGAATATAAATGTGACGCACATGGTGCGAATGATGAGGTTAATTGTTCATTATTTACCAGTGTGCATGACCTATGAAACGTGGTACTGAAAGCTGAAAGAGAGATTTGTTTGCCTACACTGATCAACAGTAAAATTTAAACCACCTGCCTAATATTGTGTCCCAGTCATGCCCAAAAAACAGTTCTGTTTGATTGAGGCCTGGACTGCATAACGTCTCTGAAGGTCAGCTGTGGTATCTGGTACCAAGATGTTAGCGGCAGGTCCTTTAAGCACTGTAAGTTGTAAGATGGGGCCTCCATGGATTGGACTAGTTTGTGCAATCCCACAGATGCTCAACTGGAAGTGGGAAGCCAAGTCAACACCTTGAACTCTTTGACATGTTTCTCAAATCATTACTGTCACCTTGTTACTGTCAGTAAGTTAAGATTCAACATATATTGATATACATACGAACAAACAACATGATGATTAACTAATAATAAAAATAATAATAATAATAATAATAATAATAATAATAATAAATTGATGTGAGTCCTCTTCTGCTTTGAGGGTCATAAGCAACTGCTCATACTGCTTAGAGCAAGAAACATCCAGTGAAATATAATAGCTGCAACAAGATATAAACCCTGAAAGAATACTAAAGAAAAGTGTTACGGTCATATTACCCTCTGCAGAGATATAAGCCACTGTAAGAAACAATCCAAAATAACAAAGAACTGCCTCCAATATATTCAAAGCATCAAAAATGCGGTATTTTGAAGAAACAGTGGTAAAATACCATTTTTCCCATTGTTTTTTACTTTTGAATCTCTGAGGATAGTATTAAAGGGTATAAACATGGAATTCCATTTGAGATACAATTCAACAAACCAACATCCGAAATAATCGAGTTTAGTCTCTAACAGGATGACTTCACTGTGAGTGCTTCCATGAAACGTGTGAAGGCAGACAAAGCTGGCATAACTTATAACTCACCATATTCAGGCAGTTTTGGACAGCAGGCAAACAAAGAATACTTCACCCCTAAAATGCTGAAGGGCCAAACAATGAATGGAATCTAGTGCATTCCAGCTTGAGGGGATCTTATTTGTGTCATTCTAACTGCTCCCTATAAGATTCCATTCATCATTTCCACCATTTTAATTCATTTTGGGGCAGTTTTTCCTTAAGTATTGCTGGTTAAATGGAAAGAAAGGCCAGAAATAATTAAGAAAAAATCTGATTTCTCAGCACTTTCATTGAATTTATGAGGCAAAAAACTTAACTTAAATTCCCAAGCTCCAGCTTCTGAATTTTATAGACAGCTTTGGCACTGCTATGTGAAACAAAATGTCTAGTTATTTTATTGTTAAAGAACGTACTGTTTTAATGTTGACTGTCTTGGATGCACAAACACAACTTGGAATGAGCACAACTATTTTCAAGAGCTTCTCTTTGCTTCTAAATACTTGGCTGAGGGAAACATATGAGGCCTGAATTACATTTCTAAATGCTAATACAGCGCATTCGAGAGAACGCGGTGCCAGAGTGTCAAGGAAAACAAACAGCGGATGAATAGAAAGCGAAAGAACGACAATAAACTCACAAATAAAGTAGCCAGGTTGTCAATCACAGCCTCTTAGGCAACACTGTTTATCGACCTCTAAAAGACTACTTTCTAAGTGCAATCATATGAGGTCATCCCGCCATAATCACGAGGCGTTTTTATTTTGTAGCTGTTGAAAAAAACAATTACCTTACATAATTTTAAAAATCCCAGCTGTCATTTATGCTGTGTCATATTTTGTGAGGAACAGGCCGATGGAAATGGTCCAAAGTTAGTTTTCCAGGAGCTACAGTGGTGTTTAGACAGTGGCAGTATCTCTCAGCTGGAAGAATTCTCATTCTCTTTTGAGCCCAAGAGGAACTGTAAATATAAAACAGACTGACACTTTTACTGTGCACTGTGGCAAAAGTCTGAATTCATTCTGGGCAAATCATGTTAAACTAAATACATTTCAAACTTGAAATGAAGAGCCATGACTAAGGTTCCTAGATCACACATCTAATCAGTGGCTTGGTGAAACTGATGATTCACTGTTAGTCAGCATGCAATGCAAGCAGAGTTGTAATGTTTTAATGTAAAACATTAAAACTCAGCTTTAAGATATCGTGCTGTACTCCTAAAAATGAAAGAAACTGAAGGATATTCATTATTGAAATGAACACCACATTACTGCTTGAATGTCAGAGAGCTGTAAATTAAAATGCAAAGTCCGGCAGGATCAATCCAGTAAGTTTTCCCTGGGTGCACGATGAGCCTTAACAATCATCCAAATTCAAATTAAATTCAAATTTCGCACTGAATAATGACCTTTATAAATTGGATGAATCTGATCCAAGATCAGTCCTCCTTATGACTGCATTGGAAATACCAGCCATGGTGTTGAAATGGTTGTCAGACGCTTTTAAGTTTTGTTTATTTTTATGATTTATATAATTTTATATAGATTATATTATACATTATACAATTATGTTAGAAATTATAATTATTAAATTATAAATTATAAATTCAGTTTGTATTTATATCATGTATATACTTCAAGTTATCCTGCTTTGTCCTAATCCACATTTATAAGTCTGCACCTGTCAACGTTCTCAATGTCTTTTCCCCTGTTTTCTTGTCAATGTCATTGTTTAACACTGCCATGTGTTTTTGTTGTTGTTTTGATGTCAGCCTTTGCTCTTGTCCTGCCTCCTCCTCAGTGATTCCACCTTTGTCTTGTTCCTGTGTCCTCCCTGCCCAGGTGTTTCCCGTTGCCTTGTTAGTATATTTACCCTTGTGTTTCAGTCTGTGTTTCTTTGTGTTTTTGCACCAGTGTTGTGCAGCTTGATTTTTGCTCTGTATTTTGCCTCAGTGTTACTCGGTTTGTTTTTATTCATGTTAGTTCTGGATCCTGTGTTTGAGTCCTGGTGTTTACCCCTTGTGTTTTTCTGCTTTTTGCTCTCTGTGTGTCCAGCCCTGGTCCAGCCTGGTTAATCTCTGTTCTGTTTTCGTTCTGCCTTGTCTTGTGCTTTTGTTTTATTCTTAGTTATTTTCCCATGTGTTCATCGTTCCGGGGGCAAACCGTGGCGTAGTGGTTAGGGAGTTGCTCCTGCAATCAGAAGATTGCGGGTTTGAATCCCAGGGCTGCTAGTGTCACCACTGAGGTACCCTTGAGTAAGGTACCGTCCCCACACACTGCTCCCCTGGCACCCCTCATTGGTATCAGCCCACTGCTTCACTTGGTGAACGGGTTAAACGCAGAGAAAGACTTTCACATTGTTCACACTGAGGGGTGTGTTCACATGT
The DNA here is from genome assembly GCA_037576975.1 of Alestes dentex. NCBI lineage: Eukaryota > Metazoa > Chordata > Actinopteri > Characiformes > Alestidae > Alestes > Alestes dentex. Next base: position 9,611 of record JBBIGA010149360.1, on the reverse strand, counting down.
GACTATAAGGGGCCACTTTATTTCTTGTTTAGAATATAATTTCCTGTTTGTAGATAAAAAAATCTGTGTTCGCACCTACATCCTACTTACATGTTAAATGTCTAAACTACCAGTCAAAAGTTTGGACACACCGTCTCATTCAATGTTTTGTCTTTGTTTTTAGTATCTTCTAAGTTGTAGATTAATATTGAAAACAAACAAAATGGTGAAGGAACGTTTATGCAGTAAACAAAACAAAGAGTTAAACAAACCAACCCTACCATCACAACTGATGGTCCCAAACACATTAAGAAGGCAAGAAATTCTACCAACTCTTGATGAAGAACACCTGTTAATTAAAAATGCCAAGAGTGTGCAAAGCTGTCATCAGAGCAATAGGTGATGTTTTCAGTATTAATCTACAATGTAGCCAATAATGAGGAATAATAAGGAAATCGTTGCATGAGAAGGTGTGTCCAAACTTTTGACTGACAGTGTTTGTATAATCATTACAGCACCACCTTAATGAAGACCTGAATGTTGTCTGAGTGGACTATGATAGATTGTAGTGATGTATCTGCAGAAACAATTTGTGTGATTATTGACATTTAGTGTTTGATATTTTATTTAAAGTCATTTTGGACCATTAAGATCGGTCCCTTTATAATTACAATTTGTACTTAATATTTATTATAATTTAGAATATTTAGAATATTTGATGTATCTATTAACATTGCATATTTTCAAATTAGGTAAGAAAAAAACATTTAAAATCCTGTCCTGTCACTTGCCCTGAGATAAATTCATTGTATCATACAGTGTTTGATAAAGAAAAGTTGCTTTGCAGATTTTGTGACATTGTATGATCTAAAACAATAAACTGTACACTCTGTCTATCTCCCATGCTCTAATACAGCTTAGTCATTACAGAGCACACATCCCGGAACATCCATGAACTGTTCTAGGCCAAAGTTCTTAAACAATATGTCACTTCTTGTCTTTCCATGACACTCTCAAGAGTTACTTGGTCATAGCACAGCAGCAAGACTCCAAAACATTCAATTCAGTGTGTCAGTTACTGGTAGTATGTACTGAAGGTAGTACATACTGGAAGAATAAGCTGAGGCTTGCAGACTGTCAATAACTATAAGTAGAAAGTGATAAGCTGTCGATAACTTCTTTGCCATATCTACTCACTGCTTATTCACAATCAGCATTTCGTGCGTTCATTTTCTGATGTTTTAATGAGAAGAATTCTGAGGATCCTACCTCTTTTTGATTTTAAAGATTGATTATTTATGCACAACAGGGTTGGAAAAGTGGATTTACGGTATAAACTTCTAAGTAAGGACACAATTGTGGAGAACATCAGCTTGCGGCATGACGAAATCACCACTGCTGGGAATTACTCAAATCATCTGTTGAAACAGCTGTGAAAGATGATTTGCAGAGAGAGGGAACAAAACTGCACATAAACATTTTTCCAGTTTGTGGCCATCTGTAGTAACAGCCTAGTAATCACTCATTCGCTTTCAAAGAAACATGGGATTGTTAATGAGACTCTAACCATCCTATTAATAGAACTCCTTTTTCCAAGGAAAAGAAAAAGTAAGTAACTTCATTTGCACTTAAATGAGAAATTCATGCCTGAAATTCATGCCTGAAATTACCTCACCAGCTTACCCTTGAATTCATAGCTTTTCCTCATAGCTTTTACAAGTGCAGCATAGACAACTTAATATTCATTCTAAGCCCCAGTGCATGAGAATAATAAATGTCAAATTCCATAAAAAACACTATAGTAAGTTTCTGACAGGCTGTCACTGAGTCTTCCGTCACATTCTATCAGATGTACACGTTACCAAACTAAAGAGGGCCATTCCAAATCCTAAAGAAATTCTGAAATTCATGCAAATCATTCATATTGTTTGTTGATAATAGAATTTGTCACAAAAATATTTAAAATAAAAAAAAACGAGTGCAAAGTAGAAGCTTTTTCTGACTTGTTCAGCTCTTCCTATCATTGGCAATAGAAGGAGAATCTCAAATGGACAGTCATGTCTCTGTGGTCCCACTCTGAGCTCTGACACACCCTCGGACGGGGCTTCCTGACACGGCTACAGCTCAAACGTCTTTAGTTACTCAAGTGAACCTCGCTAATTGGCTGGAACATTTGGGTGCTCCTCTGTGCTACATGTTGTCTGTAAGTTGTAGTACAAGAATTTCACTGTTTTTATGATTGCTTTGTGCTCTGAATGCATAAAAGAAGTCTGAAAGGTGGCGAAACACCCTGAAAAGATTGCCATTCCTTTGCAGGGCATGAAGTTAAAATGTTTAATTTCACATCTTTGGATCATGCAGTATATCTGGTAAGTACTGAATCTTCAACCTTAGCTTATTATGCTCAGAAATGATGCACCACTCCACAGTAGTAAAGCTCGCTCCAAGTACTTTATCGACAGCAGTGCAATATATGCACGGTGTGTTCTTGCATTCATATCAACCTGCTCAACATCATCCGTTGCTCAAGGTAAATTCCAGTGTTCAAGAACAGACGTATTAAAAACAAATGAAAACCCCAGAAGTGTTTTTGATCACAGGGAGTTTGTCAGTTGATGAATTGTCAACGAGAGTAAAGGAGTAAAGTAAAGGGGGCATTTGGCTGACACTCCTATCCAGAGCGACTTACAGCAATTAGTTACAGGGAGCCCGGTCTCACGAGTTTTCGTGAAGCCATCACAATATACAATCTATTCAAAAACGTACTGCAATCACACTTTAGTCCTTTTTTTCATGCTAGGACAGCGCTTCACTACCGTATGTATTGTAATGCAGACTGCGTAACACCACCAATATCAGCGGTAACTGGTGACTGAGGGACAGTAGGAGAGAAATAATGAGTTGATTCCTTATTGTTTTTTTTTTTTTTGCAAAGCAGTTAAAACTGGTTGAAATGCCATGAGACGAGGAAAGTCCCTAACCCTAACCCTAACTCTAACTCCAACATTAACCCTAACCCTAACCCTAACCGTCACCAGTTAGCGCTGATACTGGCAGTGTTACGCACTGCGCATTAAAATACACAAATATGGGGTTTTGAACCTGCAACCTTGTGTTCATCAGGTTCACAGGCAAGTGATTCACCCTCTAGGCTACTACCACCCAGGAGTGGCCTGAATCAGAAAGAAAAGTAATTCAGAGTGGTTTGATGTGAAGTGACTAATTGTAGAGAAAAAACACACGTTTTTGTTGATGGTAAAATACTGGTACAGCTTGGACAAAAAATTCTATGAGGACTGTTTTTTACCTTACAGCGATCTGGCATAGATAGCTTTTAAAAATGTAATTTTAGGCCAAAACACAATCACAGAACTATCATGAAGTAATGTCTCAGGCATCAGGCAATGTATTCACAACCACGTATTTTAATAACTCTCACTGAGGGAGCTTTCAGAAGCTTTAAATTTCAGGCGCCTGGTTCCAATCACCACCACTATTAGCAGTTCTGACTTGGTTAGTTTCTCTAGAACACAGCTATACACAACAAATCACCATTCATCAGTCTCGGCCATTCAATTATTCAGACTTTTTCAAAACTCGGTAGACTTCCGTTTAAACAGACGTTTGATAGAATGGCTAGCTAAGCAAGAAACTGTCGGTTGTTAACAGAAGACGTCAGCTGAGCTTTTATAGTGCAGAGAATTCTAGCCCCCACTACTAGTGTGGTCAATACCCCAGCATCAAGAGGGCCAGATTTAAATTTCTGCACTTAGAGGACAGAAGAAAATTCCTAGACAGATTTGTTTCTTCCCTAAATTCAATGGTGGTTACTCAGATTACTGAAGAACAAACTAGAAATGTTTAAATAAAATTGCATTCAGCTGTTTCTGTGAGATTAATTACATTGTGCCATTGTTTAAAAAACATGTAATATATTATTTCTCTATTATTTCTAAAACAAGCACGAATTACGTATGGTTTACTTAGTGGTTGGTAGGAGCAAGGTGAAACATATAATGTTTGTAATAGATTATGTCCCAGTACACCTTCATACATGTTCTGAGCATGTTGTGGATATGTGTCAGAAATAAAAGAATACTGACAAACTGCACGTTTTATTCTACAGAGAACAGGTTAAGACTTGGATTTAGAGAAGTGTGGTGTTTTTAACAGCAGACTGAATATCTACCCATATCAAATGTAGCGGTTTTAAGGCTGAAAAGGGAAAAAAGTGATTGCATTTAGGAGCTACTTTTACTTCTACCATCTACCTCTGGTTCACAAATACATACACACACACACACACACACACACTCACAGAAACACACACACACACACACACACACATATACCCAGTCATATGAGATGAGATGCTCGGTGAAGACAGATCATAAGGAGTTATTTCACTGCATTAAAATCAGTTTTTCTGGAGGTTTATTTAATATTAATGTACATGTTTTAATGCAAAGAAATATATGTAACAACAGTTTTTGTATGAAGTAGCATCATTATTTAAAGCATTTCATCTCTGAAATATTGCTGTAATTTTGTTCCTCTTAGCAACACGTCTGCTACAAAAGACTGTCCATGACTACAGATTTCAAAATAAACGATCACGTTAACATGACCACAGCCAATGGCGTCATTGCAGCGCAAACATTTCTACTGAAAAGGAATTTCATATGTGGAATGGTTCTGAGACATTTCTGAAAAAGGTTATTCTGGACATCATAGCAGTGGTGGAGGAGGTGAATCAGAAACCTCAGAGAAACTCTTCTGACCTGCTACAGTTTACATATTACATTTCACCATCTGCAACTGATGTTTGTTTTGTTTACCCTGAAAGCATCAGTGCACAATTTGGAACCACACAAATATTTTGTAGAGCAGTTGCGTTTTTATGCTGGGGTTTTCTGGAGTGAGTAACATCTTGGCCAATGTTTTGAAACAAACCTTCAGTTTATTTGAATCAGGTATTAACAGATATTTTACAACTGCACGTATATTATGGGTTCCATTGTATAGTAACTGACCGAAAGATGCAACGACAGCACAGTGGATCACAAATACCAGTATGGTCACCAAAATGAAGCTAAATCAGCCCCTCCCAGCACTGTATGAGAGACTGTTTTCAAATAGTTGCTGGACAAACACTCACCTGCGAGACACCTTTCAGAAAAGTAAAGGTGTAAACAGAAATATTGCAAAGTAACAACACACTAACCTTGACAGCTACTGGATGGACTTCTAGGCCACAGAAAAGGCCTCTACCGCCCAGTGTGAAGGCCTCTGTTTTATCTTTCTGATCAATGTCAGTAGTAAAACCCACATTGTGCCTCAAAGCCACATTGTGCCTCAAAACAACAGTGACTGATGAGTCTCCTGCTCTTCAGTGAGGGAAGTGAATCAGTGGACAGTTTTGTGTATGTTTAGAAGGTGTAAGAGACGAAATGCCAGACTGGATCTGTAGTGTAATGCCAGAACCACCTGGACTCTACCTCAAGCTTGAAGTTTCACAGACATTCCAGCTCCCCCATGCTTTTACAGTCAGGTTGGCAACTCTGTATGGAGTTTGCATGTTCTCTCTTTCTACTAGGAGCTCTGGTTTTCTTTTAGAGCCATATTTGAGGTGTTGAATTTCCCCTAGGTATAAATGCGTTTGTTTTTTGTTTGTGTGTCTCGCCTTTGTGTGTCTGGCCTATGAGCACTGGGATAGGCTCCAGCGCCCCCCCCACAACTCTGGTTAGGATAAGAGGTTTAGAAAATGAGTGAATGAATAATATTAAGAATAATGGCTTGCTTCACTGGCAGTGACGGCTCTTAGGATTCATACTGAGGTCACAGCAACAGATGCAGATGTAATGCCACACTTGAAATCAATTCTAGACCACTCTAGACCGCTTCTTGTGAGTGAAATGGAACAGCTGAGTGGCCACTCTTGAGCTCCTACATTGTGGGATGGGGGCAAATTGATGTCATTCCAACAGCTTTCATTCGATCTGGATGTAAATACAACAAGATAATTATTCAAATTTCAACACCAACTGCTGACATCTAAATATTTATGGACCTAACTGTACGCGAGCTAACTGCCAGTAGAACGGTGGTTTGTAGTGATCATCTTGAGCCCAGTGTCAGTGGTGCAAACACTGGACCACACCAAGAGTAAACCCTGTGCTGGACAAGGCTGGGTGCCCTTAAGGAAGGCACTGAACCATTGATGTATACACAGTCATAGTCTTTACCGCCATAAAAAACACACCAATGCGTGGGGCCCCTTAAGATCGGTGGTGAGGGAAAGTTGCTGGCAACAAGCGGCTGGCTGAATAGATTAATAAACTGAGTGAACATTTGTTTCTTTTGGTATTTGACATCAAAGAGACACTGTAACACTTTAGCTACCTAATTCTACCTGGTGAAGCAACAGACTGCATTGTAGTGACACTCTAGAAAAAAAGATCCTTAAGAGAGATCTGATGAGGAGAAGGTGCGAGACACAATTACTTTAGACAAAGAAGCTACATCTGTGGCTTGAGGTTTTAATCAAACCTAGCATTACCATTTCATTTATGACCCAGCAATTTGTATGACCAACACGTAGGACGAAGGTTTTAGCTGAGCCAACACGAAGGTTTTAGCTGAGCCAAAATCAAGCTGGTTCATTTTTAGACTGCAGTAAGATGCCCTACACAGTAAATGCGTTAAATTTGCGTTAAAATGAAACATTCTTGTTTGGGGCCTCCACACAAAAGTTTGCTTGGGGTCCTAGATATGCTACACCTGCCCTGATGCACCCTTGGGCAGCTTTCATGATACTTAACAGAAAACAGAAAAGACAGCTAAGTAAACAAAGCCAGATGTCAAGTAACCTTTATCTAAAAGGCTCTGTAGGATCCATAGCACCATGGAGAAAGTGCACTGCACTGGGTTATACTACACATTATAAATGGCCTGGATACTTATATTGACTATACACTAATTATTCCGGGGATTATGGGTGGCCTTTGTCAATAAGGATCCTGTACGCTGGATATTTCTCCGCTCATAGTCCATCAGCAGCAGCGCCTGCCCAACAGCCACAGCCATGACAGAATGTGAAAAAGCCCCATCTTTGCAGGCCTCAGAGTGTGTGGGTGGTCTGAGCCATACTTGGAAATAGCCATGAGCCAGAAAATCTAAAAACTTGCCAGAGACTCCGGCAGTATATTCCAGTGTCTAGGAGAGACATCAAAGAGTTCTCCAGTAGCAGTCCTACACCTTTTTAGTTTTAACTTGCTGACTAGGCATTCAAAAAAGTAGTTAAACTGCCGTCATTACAACATCAGGTGCACAGAACTCTGTGAAAAAGTCATTTGCTATTAGCTTGCTTGCTGGATCTAGCGGCAGATGCTGCGGTTTGAGGTGTGCACTGCAGAAGAGTTGTTTTTCAGTATGTGTCTGCGTCTGACTCTGCCCAGAGAAGTACACAAACTGAATAGAGTAAATAGCACGCTAAAATTAGCACAGCTCTCCTCTCAGCCTGACGTGAAATAAACGATTATTTATCAGGCTGAATGAACAGTAGTGAACAGCTGCATCGCGAGACACACCAACAAGTTTTTCAGAGTAAGACCCTACTAGAATTAACATGTTTTATAATATTCTTACAGCGAGGTGACAGCGCAACCCACTGCACCACCACACCACCCTAACACAAATGTCATGGAATGGTAAGCCGGCGTAATACTTTTACTACATACATTCACACCTTGAGTCGGAAAAAATGGATGTTTTTGTCTTCTTGAGAAAAAAAAGCCTGGAGGGTAATTTATAAAAAAAAAAAAAAAAGAATCACATTTAAATCACAATTGCAATATTTGTCTGACAAATCATGATTACATACTTTCCCCAAAAATTTCACACATTCCATGATAACGTCATTTGCATATCAGTCAAATAGCTCTTTCCTGTCAGAGATGGTGGTTTACAAGCATGTTTTACAATGCAGTCTTATACAGCTTACAGATGAACTGGTTTCATCTCATGTAATATTTCCATACAACTACAGCACTTTGTGTGTTGTGTTTGAAAGAACTGATTTCTGCTCTCTTCGCCTGCCTATTCACTGCTGTTGAAACTGGCTGAACACAGCTGTATTTCAAACACTGTTCTTGACTTTAGATTTGAGAAAGAACTCAATGCCTTTAGCAGTGGACCATGTTTTCCCATTAGTCTTCTTTAGGGTCTCGAGCATGAGTTTGCACTCATGCAGTACAGATTAACGTAAAGAACAAAATCGCCTGAGAAGCCATGGAGGTTTTCAGCAGGAAGCATGCTCTCCAAATCCTCTGTGGTTGTTTCTGCAAACACTGTGAGAAGGACACATTCACCAGTAGAAATGAATGACCTATTATTAAACGCGTGAGTTAGTGCCCAGTAAAGTAGTCACTTCCCCAACATAGCAGAGGGTAACTCTTTTGAGTCATTCTCTGATCGTGTAATCTATGAGGTAAAGTCTTCAAAAGACTCCAGCAGATGAATGTCTCAGAAAAACAGGAACAGTGCCAGTAGAGGACAGAGTTTCATCCTGTTAGGGTGGTCCTTGTGGGCTCCTGTATGGGAGGTAACAAAGGAAAGGTCAGAACCTTGCAGTAGTGCCATGAACAAAGACTATTTGGCCCTCTCTCAATTATAACATGGCCTCCTTATGCACCAGAGCAGCAATGTGTGATGTTTGGTCTTCATCCCTCTTTTGTGTGGTACTAGCGCTGGGACCGGCACGGCTTGTCAGAAAAGGTAGTGTCAGAATTTGGTTGGAAACCAGCAATAATCCCACAGCAATAATCCGTTACTCTGTGATGCAATCAAAAGTCAATGAAGGCTTGCCTGCGCACCAAGGATCCACAGCCAACTCAGGGTTCCAATGGCACACTGAATAATATTGAATAATATGAATAATATGAGTAATATTACAAACACGGCCAAGTATATGGACAGCTTGTATTGTCAGCTGTAAAATAATAATCTTTGTTTTTTTTCGTTTATTGAAATTTTAGCTTACAGTCTGCAAAAAAAACCAAACATTTAACAATTCAGAACTCTTAAGAACAATCTCTTTTTTCACAGTCTTTCCGAATAGTGGATCAAAATGAGTAACAGGCATAAAAGTACACAAAAAGTACACAACTCATTTATATAACATTGGCATGAGGATGTTAAGAGCACTGTAATGATTGACTTAAATGTCATCTTCAGAAGTCTTTTTTTCATCTAAACTTTCACTAACATTAACCTTAACTTTAACCTAGCCCTGGTTTTAGTCAGAAGCCTAACACTGTAGCAAAAACACAATGTTACCAGATAGTTCTAATGTTCATTAAGAACTGAAACAGTTATAGATTATAATAGGGGAATCTAGTAAATTGACATCGAAATATTATCAGCATCAGACAGACAATTAGGTCTGTTATTTCGCACCAGTATTTGACAATGCATTTATTGCATTCTGGAGTGCAATTACACGTTATTATCGCCTGACTATTACACCAACAGGGACCTTAATGACACTGCATTGCCCAGCACTATATATATATATATATATACACAGTAACCCCCCCACTTTAATGTGGATCAGCAGTCGCGGTTTCAGTCCA
>JBBIGA010149353.1:0-18913 GCA_037576975.1 Alestes dentex | reverse complement strand
ATTCAGACCCTGTTTTTTTATTGTTTCATTATGTTTTGCCAACTGAATGTGAAGACCTTCATTGATTGCATGTTCAGTGACGCTGCCCAGACTGAACACTCCAGTCAGCCAGTTCACCTGCTCATACTGGGAGAGCTGAAAAGACCTGTTACTTTTCCCTGATTTCAGTCTTGGGCGATGGTCTGCCCTGTTGTTTAATTTTAGTCTCTCGTCGTAAAGAAGATTATTAAATGGCTTTGCCAAAATAAATATTACAATAACAATAATGTCAACAATATTATGCACAGCTTGCTAGCTGGCTGGTTTCCCCTTCCAAGAACTCCTCTATGAAACAAAGAGCAAACTCAAGAACGCTGTAATTGCGTTTATATTTAAAGAATTATATGTATATGTGGAAACGGCTTATATCACCAGCAAAAAACACACTACGTGCGGCAGCATGAATCGTTCCCGTTAATTTAAAACATGCTGTCAATCAAAAAGGGGTTCTGCCCTTTAGACAGCTCCTCCAATCATCATGCAGCAGCCCAGTGTCTTGGCCCGCCCACTGCCTCATTCACTCCCAGAGAAGCTGAGCTTCCCTGGAAGTGACGATTTTGGTGCATTTATCCAATCACTGCCCAGCTTTTCTCCAGTGAAACACGCCCCTCTGTGACCGTCCATAGAGCTCCAGTGAAGCTGCGCTTCAGGAGGGTTTGATGCACTGTGCTACACGGACTTGTATGACAAGAAAATCGCGTCAAACAATCCACAATAAATACCTGATTCTGAACGAGCTAGTCATGAAGTTGAACTCGATCTAAAAGCAATATAAATACAACATATTTGAGCATCTATTTTCGGACATATTAGAGGAAGCGGAGCTTCCCTTGTAGTCTTAGAGCAGCCGCCACTGATCCTAGCATGCCCTGGCCCACTGTACTGCATAGCTCTGCCTATTTAGGAGGCTTCAGCCCCCCATCTTTCATCTGCCCCTGAAAATGTTATATTTTTTTTCCAGATCTATTACATACCTCAGATTTTGTCTCACATATATCTTAAAAATTGACAAAGTAAACACATTTCACACTCATGATCAGAAGAGGTAAACTAAACACACCCCTGATTGACTGAGCTGAGAAGATTCTAGTTTCTAAAATCCTTGAGCTACAGAGAAGTAAGCTATATAACATTTAGTTAAAATTAAATTATTCTCTAGTTAAAAAAAGAGAAAATACGCATTTTAAAGATTTTGGAAATGCTTTCTGCACGTTTCAAATATACTGCATTTATACAGACTTAAAATTCAGCATGGAATAGTTATTGATAAGTATCACTATTGAATAACATGGGAAATACATAATGTTAAAATACAGATAGTTCCATAAGTATTTGACACGGATTCCGTTTTTCAGTTTAATTTCTGTACACCACCACAATGGATTTGAAGTTAAACAATCAAGATGTAATGGAAGAATAGACTCTCAGCTTAATTAAAGGGTTTAACAAAGTTATTGCTTTAAGCTTTCATAAAATTACAGCCATCCTTTTCAGAGACTCAAAAGAAATTGGATGAAGTCATATAACAAAACATATACAGTATATTGTTTTAATATTTATATGAACATGTTTTGCAGCCAATGACTGCCTGAAGTCATAGACGTCACCAAATGAGTTTCTTCCCTTGAGTTGCTATGCCAGGCCTTTACTGCTTTACTGCTCAGTTTTGTAGCATTTAACTGAATCTGAGCAGGGAGTAAGGCCCTATTCACTTCAGAATTCATCCTGTTACTTCTGTCAGGAGTCACATCGCCAATAAACTTCAGTGACCCAGATCCACTGGCAGATGATGTGGTATGATTCGGATCAGGAGCTGTCCTTTTTTTCACACTTTTCTCTTCTTATCATTCTGGTACACATTAATCTTGGTTTCATTTGTCTAACGTACCCTATTCCAGAGGCGGGGCTGGCTTGTTTTGGTGTTTTTGGGAAAAGTCTAATCTGGCCTTCTTGTTCTTCGTGGTTTGATTCTAGATGTAAACCCTCCGTATTTATATTGATTACGGCATCTTTTGATCATAGATATGAATACCTCTTCAACAGGGTTTTTGACCTGGTTAGATGTTGTGATGGGGTTTTACTTCTGTGAATTCTGTGATCATCCACTTTAGTGGTCTCCCAGGCCTTTTGGTGTTGCTGAGCTCATCTGTGAAATTCTTCTTTTCAAAATGTTGATTTGGGCTCTCTTAAAATTTTACCTATCTCTCTGATAGGTTTATTTTCTTTTGTTGATGGGCCCTTTCTCTTGCATTGACACCTCTTTGAACCTCATGTTGAGTCCCAGTGAACAGCTAACAAATGCAAATATAGTGCTTTGAATCAACTCCAGACCTTTTATCTACTTAATTTGTCATGGAATAATAAGGGAACAGGCCACAGCTGGCCATAAATCTGCTTTTCAGTCACATGTCCAATTCCTTTTCAGCCTCTAAAAATATAGAGGTTCTGTGAAATGGGCTCTGTGAAATGGACTCTTAAATTAAATAATAGACACTTAAATTAAAGCAGAAAGCCTATACTTCGGTTACATCTTGATTACTTAATTTCATATCTATTGTGGTGGTATACAGAGAGAAAACTGCAAAAATTGTGTACTGTGATAAGGTACTGTGGCCGTATTGCCCATCCCTATACATATGGTTTCTTGCAGCTTACCTGGAGAAAGGGACTTGATATTCGTTTGCAAACTCTGCCTTCACCTGTAGATTACTGTTGCATTTGTTATCAGAACCACACTCTTTCCGGAAGTTGATCTAAAATAGTAAACAGACATTACATTTTCTCATGAATCCATTGGCAACCTTCCACATTTATTATTGCTCTTTCATTCAGGCACCTTACCTCAGCTTTCTCAGTTACTCTTTGCTGGTTGCTCAGCACAGGGAAAGCATCCAGATTCTGCAGGGTCTGCTGGACATTGACTGTAGGCTCATGCAGGGACACGTTCAGGAGAAAAACAACTGGTTCCAGCTTGTTCTTCACCTGTTCCTATAGAAGGGAATAAAATACAGATCTTCTTTTTTGCAGCACAGGTGATGAGAGTATGGGTGGGAGTTCACAGCTGACTACGTACACTTCCTACACAAGCCAAGTGATTTAAGGATAGGACGGAATAGCTGATTGGCATTTACTGTATGTATACATTAAATATTGTGTATATTGTGTTATCAGGTGCACCTACTGTATGAGTAACAGAAAAAGAGAAAAACAAAGAAAATATGCTTTCCAAAACTTTTGTGGCCCTTTGTAATGCTTTCTCTGTCATAGCTCTGTTTTAAAACATAGTATGTGTCAGATTATACTTGGCATCAAAACGTAGATGTCTCTTACATTCACACTCAGTTTAAGTTCCTGACAGGTGGGGGAGGAGAAGGTTAAAACGTCTGTGTACGTGTTCAGCTTGTTGTCAATAAACTTGACCCGAGGGTTGCGCTGAGTCCGGTCAGCCTCTACGGTGTACTTCACAGCTGAGGACACACAAGGATATGTCTGGAGACCTTTATACTTTACAGACATAAATCACGGCAATAGTTTGTTTATTATTTAGTAATAAAACCGTTTGACTCCATTTCTGCAGAAATAATACAGTAATAATAACAATACAATAATACAACAACTAATTTTATTTCTTATCTCTTATTGATGATGTAGCTCTAATCATATCCAGCTGTCACGTTCAGATGCTCCCATTCACATCAAATGCTGTCACATTCAAATGCTTGACGGACTGAATCGGGTGTAATAAATAAGGCGTTAAAAACTTCTGTGTGATGAAGCCTGCAAAGGTTTTTTGAATATGTTCGAGCAAACATGATGAGTCTTATCCGCAAAGGTGGTTTTCATTCCAACCAAATAGAGGCACACCTCCTGTAATCAGTTTTTTGACAGGTGAGACCACAGCCAGTAACATGAGTCACATCATTTTTTGGGAATAAGACTGGTGACTCCCGTATTAGAGGGCTGTATTACTATATATTACTAAATACTGCTATATTTCTGCAACTCAGTGGAATATTCTAGAAAAAAATTGTTCTGGGTTAAATGAGATGTCAGTAAACACTCGGTGGTGGTTGTTGGCAAACTGACTTAAATGTAAAGTATTTTTAAACCATGCCTCCATGCTTTAGTTTGTATTTTATATACTTGCAGGATTCACTTACAAATTTTGCTCTGAAAGTCACGATTTCCATTGCTCAGTGTATAGGAAAAGCACATCTTCACTGTCACACTGCAAACACATAATTGCTTCATGTTTCTGTCCAAGGTATCCAGATATATACTGCAACATTTAAATTTAATTTAATGTCTCCACTGAGGAATGTGGATCACAGTCTCCTTACCAAGCATCAGTGCACTGGCTGGGATCAAGAGTCTTCGGCCCTACTGTGAAATTTCTGGATAAATGGATGACAGGACGTGCCCTAAAGTAATAATAACGAAAAAAATCAAATCAATGTTAGGGTATTTCATTCTGTACAAGTAATAAAAACGTTCTCACAACCCATTTTTACTTATAAGCTACATTTAAAATCACAAACATTCTTCGCAGTATTATACACTATATTGACAAATGTATCCACCTGGCAGGGACTATAATGACATCACATTCAAATACATAGACTTTAATATGGAGTTGGTCCCCCCTTTGCAGCTATAACAGCTTCCACTCTTCTTGGAAGGCTTTCCACAAAATTTTGGAGAGTTTTTGTGGGAATTTGTGCCCATTTATTCTGTACAGCATGTATGAGGTCAGGGCTGGCTCGCAATCTCCGTTCCAGTTCATCCCAAAGATGTTGGATGGGGTTGAGGTCAGGGCTCTGTGCGGGCTAGTCAAGTTCTACCACACCGAATCGACCATGTCTTTATGGACCTTGCTTTGTGCACTGGGGCACAGTTATGCTGGAATTGAAAAGGTTCTTCCTCAAACTGTGTCCACAAACTTGGAGGCATGGCATTGTCCAAAATCTCTTGCTATGCTGAAGGATTAAGATTGCCCTTCACTGGAAGTAAGAGGCCACCTGAATTCAATAATTAAGGGGTGAGTCCCAATACTTTTGTCCATATAATGAATATGAACGCCTAAAACCTAATCAGCACAAACACATGGGGCAAAAGCAAATACAATAAGGCAAAGCTTAACACACTCTTCAAGTGGTTCAGTAAGAAGTACTGATATAAAACTATTTCACAGTAAATGACAATTTATGTAGTGTAATAAAATGTAAAAATAGAATACTCATTGAAAATATAAATAAAATAAACAACCTACATAAATGCTCACTGTGTGTATAATTATCATACAGTCTATTTCCAGGTGGGACTGGAGTTGAGAACCCTTGCCACAGAGCACCGAAACCCGTTCTGTGAGCTCTGTCGCATTTGGAATATGACCAAAAGGTCAGTTGTGCGAGACTGGAGATCACATGATTCCTTGTTGAGTTAACAGGTAGATGTTAAGTTGGAAAGTTTAAGTATAACTTTCAGTATAATTTTTTTTATCTCTAAGTGCAGTATATAATTTTGGTCACCACAAAACTTGCCGGCACTCATTCTACACTGTTTGTGTCCACAATTCAAATTGTACAGTCAACTGGCACAGGTAGTGCATATGCATGCAAAACACAAATAATAACAGATATGGATATATAGATAAAATGTATGTACTTTACAAGTAATTAACATAATTTGCACCATTCATGAGACATGCAAGTGTCTTGCAATAAATAAAGTTATTATTTTGTCAGTAATTATAAGGTCACTGCAGGAATGTAAACTTTGATGCATTACACTATTCTTTTGCAGAAAAAGGATTTTCATTACTGAATTCCCATAAAGGCCACTAGAGGGCGCTGTAACCTCAGTTTTAATTGTATGCTGTTCAATTATTTTGTTTCCCTTCATTTCTGCAATTTTAACTCCTGGCTTATCCTGCCTTTCCTATTAGTAAAGTTGTAATGTCATACTGACCTCAGAAGGGCTATGTGGTCATCGAGGGAGCCAACTAAGATGTCGGGGTATTGGTTTCCATCCATGTCCATGCCTCCACTTAGAGAATATCCAAATGTCTGGAACACACTGGAGCCCACAGACTTCCCTTCAATAACCTAAAAAGCATAATAGTTTATGCATTGTACCCTATAGCCTCCCAAAACAAAATATGTCGATCCAAATGGGTTATCAAATCAATATTTGATTTGATAACCTTACCTGACTGGGTTCATTTTGTATTCCCTCCTTGTTCCCCATCCATATATAGACCTTCCCAGAATCATGGAAAGGAGCTCCTACTGCAAAATCTACACACGAACCAAGAAACTGAAGCATTTAAGTCATTTTGAGGCATTTAAGTCACTTGTCCTATATCAGGTCAATGGTGGTATCCTTCAACCATTCAAATCAGCATCAGACTAATATTTGGAAGCTGATAAACTGTGCTTGACTGATGTCAGTAATCATTAAAAATTCAACCTATACAGTAGGCGTACCAGATAAAATAAACAAAGAGTGTTATATTGTGAAAGAGTATACCCAATAAACCTAAAAAACTGATGTCATTGATGATTCTACTTTTATCCTCACAAGCTGTCATCCTTCAAAACATAAAAAATGCACCTTGGAACCCATCCTGATTGACGTCTCCTACAGCTGCCACAGCTATTCCAAATGCTGAGCCCCTGATGCCCTTCAGGACCATCTTTTTGTTTCCAAAAGATCCATTTTCATTCAAGAAGACATACACAGCTCCACCTTGTTCCTTGTTGCGGTCAAAATAGAATGGTGCTCCAACAATCAGATCATTCCAGCTAAGACAGGAATCCAAAAAAAGGCAGGGCATAAACAGACTTCACTTAGTTTTGTTTATTTCTCTTTACCACACATGCATTTCACATTTTTTGGTGAACAGCTAGCGGCCTGTCATAGAAAGGGATTCAGCCGGCAACTTGCTGACAAATTGATGAGGACCTGTGGATCACCGGATGTCTGTTTGAAAGCAGACGTCCATGGAGCATGCAAATGCCTTAGGCACAACGTAATTTGAGATAAGTGAGGAGAGATATTAGGTCTGCTGGGTATGAGCTCAAATAACATGAGAGAGGGGTGGGGTTAACAAGGGAAAGTTTCAGGTGATGAGTAGCAAGTGGTAATTTTTATTATTCAGTAGAATTTTATTCAATGACATATTGCCTATGCTTATTAACACTGCAAGGTTTTTGTTAGCATAAAACAGCTATTCCGTAATAGTGTTTGGCATATTTTACACTAGGCAGCTTCATGTTTATTAAACTGTATGCCTTCATATGAAGAGCAGACTTTGTTGTGATTTGATAGTTTTTTCAAACTGTTATTAAAAACTACATATTAAAAGGTTTGTATAGTTTTGAATTTTCGATTGGGATGATGGTAATTGGGAATAAAAAGTGAATGATGTTAGGCTGAGTCAGGAAACGCGACCTACTCATCATTGTTGAGGTCTGTCACTGCTATGCTGCTCCCAAAGTAAGAGCCAACTTGATCTCCTGGAATTGTAACCTTGACCTCAAGGTGGAACTCCCCCTTCTTTGCAAGAGTGACTGACCCTCTGGACT
The DNA here is from genome assembly GCA_037576975.1 of Alestes dentex. NCBI lineage: Eukaryota > Metazoa > Chordata > Actinopteri > Characiformes > Alestidae > Alestes > Alestes dentex. Next base: position 11,288 of record JBBIGA010149353.1, on the reverse strand, counting down.
CGTCTCTGGGTGCCCCTGTGACCACTGTGTACTCTTTTCTGTCCAATAACTTCTTCTCTTCAGTAACAGAATATCCTACAAAATTAAAGCAACTTCAGTCACCATCACATAACTATGATACAATCATGTAATTATTAATATGCAGTTCACACTACGCTCTGACCTGTATTCAGAGGTGGACAGAGTAGCTTAGGCACTCAAGTAAAAGTACTGATGACTAAAAGTAAAAACAGCTTATTATTTGAGTAGAAGTGGAAATGTATCAGATCAAAAGCCTACTGAGTTCCCAGTAGAACTTTAACTGAGCTTAGTATCCACTAACTATCAATATAGAAGCAAAGTTTGCAAAGTTTGTAAAAAATTACTGCTGCTTGCAGTGTGGTACCAAATAAAAAATTGCAGTCATACCCATATAGCTGTTCCGCCTGTTCTGTGGACCAAAGTCTTTGTCGTTGTAATCCCAGCTGTATCCTGGGTTGGTATCTCTCCATGTTACATGCACATTGCCTGGTATACAAAAGTACCCACTCAATCAGATCACTTTCCAGCAGGGTTAGTCAATTCTGCTAGTGAGCAGCACATACACTATCCACTATATGGACAAAAGTATTGGGACACACCTCTTAATTATTGAATGCAGGTTGCCCCTTACTTCCAGTGAAGGGCAGTCTTGACGCTTCAGCATACCAAGACATTTTGGACTACACCATGCTTGCAACTTTGTGGACACAGTTTGGGAAAGACCCTTTTCTATGCCAGCATGACTGTGCCCTAGTGCACAAAGCAAGATCCATAAAGACATGTTTGGATGAGTTCGGTGTGGCAGAGCCCTGACCTCAACCCCATCCAACACCTTTGGGGTGAACTTCTCGTCCAACATCAGGACTTCTCGTCCAACATCAATTTCTGACCTCATAAATGCTCTACAGAATGAATGGGCACAAATTCCCACAGAAACACTCTAAAATCTTGTGGAAAGTATTTCAAGAAGAGTAGAAGCTGTTATAGATGCAAAGGGGTGGCCAACTCCAATGCAGCTGAATGCAATGTCATTAAAGTCCCTATTTGTGTAATGGTCAGACAATATGTTTGTCCATATAGTGTATGTCTAAAGGTTTGGAGACACATGCTCACTCTTCTTCTGGAACCAAGGCTATTACTAGTGAGGTTGTCCCCATCAGTCCCCAAACAGTATTTCAGAATCCTGCTCCTACAGTACCCCAGCTTGCATATTTTAGCGTTTGCTGTGCTTCTCTACTTCCATTCACTCATTTTACTGTCCTAGATTAAGCACTAATGGTATCTACCCTGCCACAGGTAGCTGCCGGTGCAGCCGATGTAGACATCACTCTCTGTCATGCCCCCGGAAATGCCCATGTTGCACATGCCCTCCATCTCCATATCAAAGTTGGGGTTACAGACTTCATATGTGTGTGCCTGCCAGTCATCAGAAGGGTCAAAGGTCAAGTCGTTGCCCCGCACAAAACATTTGCCCACCATTCTCCGCTGTTCCTCCGTTCCACCATGCACTATTTTTACATAGCGGTGACCACATGCCTGTCAGGTATGAGAGAGAGATAAAAATTAATGAGAAAGTGTGAAGCAAATAAATATTCTTCCAGTGGTCTCAACACCACAATGAAGTGAATTAGCATGAACCATTCACCCTTAGAAGATAACCCTAAAGAAAAACATGATTATGTTTTTTTTAAATTAAATATTTTGGAGTACTATACAAAGTTAAACATATGCCCTTTCTAATCATGGACCAGCAGAAACCTATGGGTTATGACCTGCTTCTTTGTAATCAAGGTGTTGTGTATCTTTTATGTTTGCATCTTTTATAAACATTGTAAACGAACTATTGGCCTACCAGCACTCGTCCACCAGGCTGCTCTCTCTGTGTGGCTACAGTCACCCCCAGCCACATATTCTCTATCATCTCTGATGAGTCTGCTACAGGACAGAGAACATAATGAAGAGCAATCAGACATTATGGAAATATTTAGACAACAGGCACAGAATACAGTGAAGGGAAACAAATACTGAGACACTTTTGTTTTTATTACTTAATATAGTCACTGTTGAAACAAAATATAATTTCCATTCAACTTAGTTTCTGAGTTGTTTATATTTCTTTGTTTATATTTATAGTTGTTTAAAACATTGTTTATATTTATGAATAAATTAGTTCATATTTATAAGAATTAAGTAAAAATAAATTATGTAAATTTGAAGTAGATACACTACACTGGGAATATTTTAAAAATACTTGTTTTCTTTCACTGTATTACCAACAAATGCTACATTGTTTCGGTAAATGACAGCACATTTAGAGAAGTGATTGCAAGTTCCTTATATTCTGTGGATGAGGGCTTAATCGATATAAAAATAACTGTCTTACTGATACCAGTTGATATCCACTAATAACACTGTTAGAATTCTGATGCAAAAAATATCTGCTGATATTCCTAGTTTTTTACTTTAATACTTGGCTAAACTGTGAGTGGAGGCTGACCTAAATGTAGTTAAGGATGACTGGTAATAAACGATGACTGATGGGTTGATTAAATTTAACATATTGCATTGTCATAATGCAACAATATATTGATAATATTGTATTGTTACTCTTATGTTTTCTGGCACTCTCTCTTTTTCTTTTTTCTACTCTATGTAATCCTGTCCTGCCCATATTTATTCAGTCTTATGTTTCTGTTTTTGTTATTTGTGTTGCACCATGGTCCTGGAGGAAAGTTTTGTTTTATTGTGAAATGTGTACATGGCTGAAACTACTCCTGCTTGACTTGAGTTGACTTTAATGTAGTTAAAAATTAACTAGGCTTCGGTAGTTTAGCAGTCATATATTCCTAATATCAGCATATAGGTCGAGTCTTAATATGGTACTAACTTATCAACTTACCAAACAGGGTTTATTATACTACATACAAGAAGTTTGAATAATAAATATGTATTAAACTATTTCTTATTTAAGGCAAAACCTTTGATATAAGGTACATACTCTAAGCCTACAAACAATGTATGAGCAGTTACCATTGTTTCTGTAACTTTCATCAAATTCTTTTTGAAAAAACATCAGGACAGTCAATGCTGGTGTAAATAGCTTTCAAGCTGCTTGCGATCCAAAAATCAACACAGAAAGTGAAGAGAGAGCAGATGAGAGCCGATAACTAATTAATAAACAAAAGCATGAGGCCCAACGCACACAGCATTACTTACAGAAGTGCAATGTTTGCAGAAGAAATCATCAAACATAATTGGTCTAACATTTCTACATTCAACATAGACTGCTGACACAGTCACGGCGTGGGCATGTATGGTATGTCAGGATTCAAGATTCTAGTATTTGATGTTAACTACAGAACACACAGGAGAGTCATTCTTATGAGATCAGTCATAAAAGAAATCTGGTCGAAGTGAGTAAAATTCTCAAAGAATTTTAAAGGAGTACAGGATGAAGCTGAATTGGAACTAAAATATACCTTAAATATAAGGACAAATAACACAGACAGTAACCTAGATCATGTTTCAAACCATTTGCAGACACCAAACCTGTGCCTGTGTCTGAATGTGATGCTAGCCAATTACTGTGGGGGGAGGAACAGGAGGACTAGTCTTTTGAACATAATAATCTGCGGTGAGCCACTCAAACAGGTGAAGTTTGCTGTGGTCGTGTCAGAGCTTGTTGGAACGTTTTCAGTCATTTGAGAATAAAAGGAGGGGATTTTGGAAACTATTTATGTTTTCTTAGTCATGTGGGTTGGTTTAGTAGAGACTTCATTTGCAAACAACCTTATGAGACTTTAAACTATAAACTTTAATAACTATAAACTTGTTTCAAACATCACATTTGAACATGTGTATGTTTACTTAAAGGTAGTCCAGTATGTAGTGAACCATATATATATATATAAATCCAACACACATAAGTAACTTTTGTGGTATCCTATTCAGAATCTATACTTTCTCATTGTAATGCAAAGAAAAGCAGATAAGCAGCTAGGTCCCGATAGCTCATTTAAATCTATAGACAAAGTAGTCCTAGTCCATTATAGGTTGTTTTCTGATGTATCAATGATTTAAAAATACTGTTGTATTGTTTTGCAAACTTAATTCAAATACATGTCTACATCACTGATTGTATTTAACAAGCCAATGCACGCTTTGCTGTATTATGTCAAACATACATGCTAGCTTTTGATTTTCATCATCTCACTTCTCATAGAAACTGGAAAGGATTTATTTGAGTTATTAGTTCTCTGTGTATTCATTAATTAATCAATTAATTATCAGAGCCGCTTAACCAGGATTGGGGGGTTGCGGCGTTTACATAAGCATAAGCAAGTGATGTGTGTTATGTCTTATGAAGCTTATGAAGTCCTATACATATATATATATATATATAAACTTTTTTGAAAACTGATCCCACAAATATCCCACTTGTGGGACTAATAAAGGTTTATCTTATCTTATTTTAAAGTACAGGATTACATAAGTGAAAAATTTACACAATTTATGTTTAAAAACATCTTGACAAAAGTATGAAAAAAAATCCAAATGCCTGCCTTTAGGATGCCTGGACTGCTCTAACAAATATTGTTTAAGATTTATGTATGAAGTGTGCACAGTGGTAATTGATGGGGTATAGGCTTATATTACTTATATTACAGAGTTTGAATGTACTTATATTACTGTCACGGCTGGTACCGCTGGGTTGCGCACCCAACGTAGCTCCTCGCCCGAATATTAGGAGATTTACGGCTCTGGGCGTGAAGGTATGTGTGAGTGTGTGTGTGTGTCGGGTCGTTAGGAGTCTAGCAGCCCAGGTGTGAGTCATGGAGCTTCATCAGGTCTAGGTTACAGGGTTGCTAGGCACCTAAAGACATGTTCACCTGTTATGTGTTCACGTAATGTTCTTTCTAGTTAGTAGAGTATTGCCCTTGTGGTGTGATTAGCTATGAGAGTAAGTTAGTGTGTATATATTGCCAGCCGTGCCTCAGAATCCTTGTGTGGTCACCCAGTCCTTATCCTGGTGTTGTGAGAGGAAAGGAGTGTGTTATGTTTGTTTGTGTGCAGGACTGAAACAAAAGGAGGTCAAGCTCAACACAAGGACTGCTGTAAGCAAGGAAAACGTATTTAGCCCAAAGAGAGTGCGGGCGCTACAAGGACTGTTCAAGCTCTGAGGTTTCTGCAGCAGAGTCGTAGTTTAATTTATGTTGGAGTACTCGGAGTGAAGGTCCTCCGAGATGATTTTGTGTTTTGTAAATCGGAAGTCCTTGATTAAAACCTTATTTATCCGCAACATCAAGGTCTGAAGTGTGTTTCCACATGAACCAGACATGACAGATGACCACACCGGTAACCTGGATCCAGCCACCATTCCCCTGCCCAACGAAGGGGAACAATTACAACAACAGGTGGCAAATCACCAGACCCAGTTGCAACAGCTGACACAGGTAGTATTTCAGTTGGTGCATGCTGTAACGGCAAATCAGGCTCAAGACCCCGTGACAGCCACATTTGTACAAACCCCGCGTCATGCCACGCTCCTGGAGAGATATGGAGGAGATCCTGCTACCTGCAGAAACTTCTTGTTGGCTTGCGACTTATACTACACCGAATTCCCGCAGATCACCAACGCCCAGAAAGTTTCGGTAAGGACCCAGCAACTCACGGGAAGAGCCCAGGATTGGGCTACTGCCATCTGGTCCGAAGCGGGTGCAACCCCGCCAAATTATCTCGAGTTTTGAGAGAAGTTCAAAGGTGCATTCGATTTCCCGGATCACAGGAGAGCCAGCAGTGCCAGAATTCTGCAGCTTAAGCAAGGGGGTGATTCAGCTGCAGAGTATTCAATACAGTTTCGAGTTCTTGCTGCAGAAAGTGGTTGGAACGAGGCGGCACTGATCGCAGTATTCAGAAAGGGTCTGAATCCGGTGTTACAATTAGAGCTAGCGTGCCGCATGTCTCTTGACCAAATTATCCAGTTGGCCATTCATTTAGACCAGCATAAAAAAGTGAAGGGTCCTGCCTTTAACGCAAGGGGCCCCAAAATGGAAGGTAAGGCAAAACCAACACCTGCTCCAGGACTGGATATTGATGGGCACCTAGTTTCAAGGAGGTCTGTTGGCTGTAAAACTAAGCCCATAACTACGATCGTAGAATGTAGACATAGAGAAAAGATGAGGTTCTATGTGCTAGAACATCCAAACCCTCTTCTGATTCTAGGACTGCCATGGTTAAGAGATCATAACCCTACGCTGGACTGGAATACTGAAAGTGTTTTAAGTTGGAGATCTCAGTGCTTAAAACACTTAAAATCCATAGAGTTGAGGACTAAGTCCATCGCGAGTCCGACAGCGCAGGTTCAGGTTCCCACCCCCTTGCAGTATCTCAGTCTAGCAGAAGTATTTAGTACATCAAAGGCCGCACGTCTTCCCCCGCACCGACCGTGGGACTGCGCTATAGATCTCCTGCTGGGGAAGGAACCACCACGCTCGAGAGTATATCCTCTTTCCGAAAAGAAAACTAAAGCTATGGAGGAATACATCTCTGAGGCGCTCCGGCAGGGATACATACAGCGGTCCCGCTCGCCTGCGCCGGCCAGCTTCTTCTTTATAGAGAAGAAAGGGGGGCCTGAGACCCTGCATAGATTACTGTGGGCTTAATGCGGTCACTGTAAGGTACCCACATCCTCTCCCTCTCATCCCTCCGGCCATCGAACAGCTCCATGGGGCGAGCATTTTCACCAAGCTTGACTTACAGAGCGCATACTATCTCGTGTACATTTGGGCAGGTGATGAGTGGAAGATGGCATTCAGCACTACTTCCGGTCATTACCATTATTTGGTAATGCCATATTGCTTGGCAAACGCCCCTTCGTGCTTCCAAGCATTAATGAATGATGTACTCAGAGAGAATCTGCAAAAATTTGTTATTGTCTATTTAGATGATATTCTCATTTATTCAAGAAACATGATAGAACACGTAGTACATGTACGTGCCGTCCTCCATCACCTGCTCGCACACGAGTTGTATGTGAAAGCCAAGAAATGTGAATTCCACGTGAAGGTCGTCGCATTTTTCGGCTATCGTATAGGTCCAGGAGGGGTGGCGATGGACAGGGATAAGGTACAGGCCGTGACGCAGTGGCCGGAGCCCAAGACTGTGAAAGAGTTGCAGAGGTTCTTAGGCTTCGCTAATTTCTATAAGAGGTTTATTCACAGTTTTAGTACTGTGGCAGCACCGCTAACAAGACTGTTAAAAGGAAAACCAAGAAATATTAAGATGACAACCACTGCTAAGCTGGCGTTCGAGAAATTAAAAACCAAGTTCACCATGGCTCCCATGTTAAAACTCCCTGACCCTGCGAAACCATTCGTAGTAGAGGTGGATGCCTCCGAGGTGGGAATAGGAGCGGTGCTGTCCCAGTAGTATGAAACTCCTCGTAGGCTTTATCCCTGCGCTTATTTCTCTAGGAAGCTGACTGACGCAGAGAGAAATTATGAAATGGCTAACCGTGAATTGCTGCCGGTCAAAGCGGCATTAGAGGAGGGCGTCACTGGTTGGAGGGGGCTAGACACCCCTTTGTGGTATTTACGGACCACTGGAACTTGGAATACATCTGGCAGGCAAAGCGTCTGTGCCCTAGACAGGTTCAGTGGGCCCTGTTTTTTAGCCGATTCAACTACAGTATTTTGTATCGCCCTGGCTCAAAAAATAAAAGAGCTGATGCGTTATCCCGACGCTTTCCAGCACCTGAAGCGTCTGAAACGCTGGAACCAATTATTCCACCAGCGCTCATTTTGTCCCCAATCAACTGGACATCCATACTGAGATAGAGCAGCTAAATTCTCTAAGTACTATACCTTTAAATTGCCCTGAGGGAAAGAAATATATGCCAAACACGTTACGCGAAAGAGTCATAGCATGGGCTCACAACCTCCCCGCGACAGGGCATCCTGGTATCCACCAAACTGTAGAGGTGCTCAGACAAAAGGTACTGGTGGCCGTCATTGCGATTCGATGTGGAGAAGGGAGTAAGATCGTGTTCCATCTGTGCCGTCTCTAAGGCTTCCCATCAGTTACCTGCTGGTAAATTAATGCCCCTACCAGTACCGCAGAGGCCGTGGTCACACATTGCTGTGGACTTTGTGACGGACCTCCCGGTATCAAAAGGGTATACGGTAGTACTGGTGGTGGTAGACCAATTTTCAAAGGGGGTCCGGTTCCTTCCGTTTTGTTCCCTACCCACCGCCTTAGAAGTAGCTGAGGGACTCTCAGTTTTTGCCCTTTGGCATCCCAGAGGACATCCTGTCTGATCAAGGTCCCCAGTTTATTTCACGTGTATGGACAGCGTTTTTAAGAAATTGGGGACTACTGTCAGCCTGACTTCTGGATACCATCTGGAGTCTAATGGTCAGGCTGAACGATCAGTACAGGAGTTAGAACGGTTCCTCCGGGCGCATTGCCACTGGGATCAGCATGACTGACAGAGTTTCTCGGTTGGGCGGAGTACGGAGGGAGGCGCCAGTGTTTCAGGCTGGGGATAGAGTCTGGCTCTCCACTAGGGATCTCTAATTGCGCTTACCAGCACGTAAGCTAGCTCCTAAGTATCTCAGGCCTTTTAAGATAATAAAACAAGCAAACGATGTTACTTATGAACTAGAATTACCAACTAACATGCAAGTGCATCCTGTTTTTCCTGCATGTCTCCTTAAGCCAGCTATAGCGGATCTGTTGAAAGGAGGGGAGGTGGAGCCTGCGCTCCCTGCAGCGACTGAGATCAAGGGGGCCCCGGCTTTTCAGGTGAAACAACTCTTGGATTCCCGGAGACGTCGAGGAGCCCTCCAGTACCTGGTGGACTGGGAGGGTTACGGTCCCGAGGAGAGAAGCTGGGTTCCGGCTACAGAGGTATTAAGCCAAGAATTAATAAATGATTTCCATAGAAATCATCCGGATTGCCAAGCTCCTCGACCACGGGGCCGTCCTCCATGGAGGCCTGGGTTGGTAACCCACCTCGGTCGTCGTGGTCATCCTCGTGCGGCTTCAGGAATGGTCGGGTTGCTCCTCGCCCCTCCCCAAAAGCCGGTTCTGTAGAGGGGGGTACTGTCACGTCTGGTACCGCTCCGTCGCACACCCAATGTAGCTCCTCGCCCGAGTATTAGGAGATTTATGGCTCTGGGCGTGAAGGTATGTGTGAGTGTGTGTGTGTCTGGCCGTTTGGAGTCTAGCAGCCCAGGTGTGAGTCATGGAGCTTCATCAGGTCTAGGTTACAGGGTTGCTAGGCACCTAACGACATGTCCACCTGTTATGTGTGCACGTAATGTTCTTTCTAGTTAGTAGATTATTGTCCTTGTGGTGTGATTGGCTATTAGAGTAAGTTAGTGTGTATATATTGCCAGCCGTGCCTCAGATCCTTGTGTGGTCACCCAGTCCTTATCCTGGTGTTGTGAGAGGAAAGGAGTGTGTTATGTTTGTTTGTGTGCAGGACTGAAACAAAAGGAGGTCAAGCTCATCACAAGGACTGCCGTAAGCAAGGAAAACATATTTAGCCTGAAGAGAGTGCGGGCGCCACAAGGACTGTTCAAGCTCTGAAGTTTCTGCAGCAGAGTCCTAGTTTAGTACTCTGAGTGAAGGACCTCCGAGATGATTCTGTGTTTTGTAAATCAGAAGTCCTTGATTAAAACCTTATTTATCCGCAACACCAAGGTCTCAAGTGTGTTTCCACGTGAACCAGACATGACAATTACAGTCAAATTCTGAACTAAACATTTTTAATGGCAGTATATTTAACCTACAGTTATTACTGGTAAATTAAACCTACAATTATTAAGCAAAGATTTACATTTTAAACAACTATTATCATTGATCAAGTTCTCACTTCAAACTGGCGAGTGCTTACTTGAAGTGATAAGTTCCACTCTGGTGCAGTCTGCCACATCGGTGCTAATGGGGCAGGAATATACGGCTCCAGTTTCATTGACTTTCAGGTGGGATGGGGGTTTATCTCTGGGTGCCCCAGCTAGGAGCCTGCACACAAACACAGACAACCATTTTTAGAGCAGTCCTGTGGTGTTACGTTAAAGAACAACAATGGTATCCATCATTTGTAAAATGGGATACTGGGGATGAGGACAGCGAAGGGGCTTGTGGGAGTTGCTTGGAAGCTGTGGTGGTCACAATAAAAGTTAAGTTTGATTTATTATTCGACTGCGATTACAGAGGTGATAAAACAGATACGATTTATTGTTATATTTAGTTTCTCATCTGGTTTCAGTCAGTTCAATAACACTCAAGCACCAATTGAATGCAAGAGAAGATGAGAGACAAGTCTGAATCTAAGCTGTGTTTTTTCAAATCTCCTCTGCCTTTTAGTTCACTGGCAGAGATAAATGATGACAGCATACTTAAAAATGGATTCAACAAAGTCTTTTATGTAGAAATTGACCTACTACCAACTGTTAATAATCTGTTAGTCATATAGTTCCCTTCAATTGGCAAAATCTGTTTCAGTTTATGTCTTCAGTGCCTTTTATAACAGTCATGGTTACAAAGCAGCTTTATGGAAATCTGGATCCAAACCCCAAGTGAACAAGACATGGACAATCGGGGGAAGTAAAACCTCCCTCAGATCGAAAGAAAAAACCTTGAAAGGAACCAAGACTCAAAAGGAGAACACATCTTCTCCATGTTTCCAGATAGCAAAAAACAAATAATTAATAAAAATCCATTAAAATTCAGTTGAAAGTGCTTTCGCAAGAGAAAACAGAAAAAAATAAAATACGTAAGCATAACAACTAAATTAACAACATATAATAAAATGACCCCGGGACAGGCTCCAGGTACACGTGACCCTAGTAAATATTAAGTGGTTACAGAAACTGAATGAATGAATGAAAATTAAAATTAATAAAACTATTGAACACTGTGAACAAAAAAATATTAAATGTATAATAAAATTGCAAATAAAACATCAAATGATAATCTAGGATAGAGCTGGGCGATATGGCAAAAAATTATCACGATAATTTTTCTTGTATTGACCGATATCGATAATTATCAATATTATAGTTTAATGTAATAATCAAAATAATGTAATAAAAAATGTATAAATGTAATCCTATGCAGACAAACAGAATGAAAACATTAAAATAAACAACATTGTTATTTTCCAACAAATTTGACTATTTACATAAAAAATTCCCTTAAAATTATAAAAAGTTATTGATTTTCAAGTATTCAAAGAAACAAATACCAAAGCTCAAATGAAC
>JBBIGA010149317.1:0-18916 GCA_037576975.1 Alestes dentex | reverse complement strand
GTGTGTGTGTGTGTGTGTGTGTGTTTGTACATAACCTAGATAAGTATATGTATGTATGTACACAGTGTAAAGGACATTTTAAAGTTACGAAGGGGGTTCACCTTCACGTATTGCAACCCTAGGATATTTAAACAAATATAAACCTTAAAAGATCTGCCGATCTTAAAATAAAATAATTATTTATCAGTAAGGTTCTTTCTGAATCAAATATGGTTCTTCCATGGAAAACCCTTCTGAATCTTTTACTTTGAGGTTGTTGTTCACTAAATAAAAATGTAGTTCCACTAATTAACATCAACAAAAGAATGCACACAATCTACAGTTTTTGAAGATGCAGCATTGAAGACCTAATGGCTAGTACATATACAATATTGTCCAGCTTCCTATTGTTCTAAAACAAATGGCCATATAAGGAATGCAAAACCTTGATATTAGTAATATATATTGTGTTCGCAAAACACTAGTTTTTAGTTTTAGATTGTATCTAGTGCTGGAAAGTGAACCAAAACACTTCTTTCCATGAAGGTTTCTCTAAGCTATAAACTCAGGGTAACATTCTAAAAAAAATGTGAATGTGGTTCACAATGGATTAGCACCCATCACAGAAATCTGCATATTTGTGTGTGTGTTGAAAATTCAGTATGTTGTCACATGATAGTCATACTGACATAGTCTTTTTTGTTTTCCATTCAGACATCAAGATAGTATAGGTGCAGTATGAGACAGAGGGTACAGAGAGGTTGTACATATAAAGCTACATTTCTGATGCAGGGCTCTTCCTAAATTGCCAAGAAAAGCTATTACCAATTATTTTTATTACAAAGGGTTGCACAATGCATATTATGTGCAATGTTCAAGCAGTGAAAATTTTAAAACATAGAAAAGCAGATAAGCTGAAAAATAGGACTAACCCAGGAAACATGAGACCGGCCAACTTAACAAGACTATATACAGAATTTCCTACCTTAACAGCTAATTATGAAGCTCTGTAAATGTCAGATAATGTAGGATAAGAGCACTGTGCAGTGATGTGGCCTATAGGGCTGCAGTTTGACACTGTTGCACTGGACCCAGTATCTCTGGTCAAGCATCTACTGGGCAGCCCCCTGGCAGGTCATGACTTAGAGGGTGGTGGCTGTTGATACAGAGGACACGAGCACACTAAGCCACTGAGGGCTGGCAGTGAATGGTGGCGGGATGTCACACAATTACATGATGTCATTGTGGAGCGTGGTGGGCCTATTGAGTGTGATCACTGAGCCATGAGTACAGATTGTGCCAGTGAAGCACGGGCCTAACACAACCCTGTTACAACCGGGACACACTTATCAAATGTTAAGCCTCACAAAATGTTACCACGCCTCACATTTCCTCTTCCTGACACTACAAATGCAAAACAGTTATGTGCATACAGGGGAGGGACCATAGTTTACCAGCATCAGAAGCTGAGCCCATTCATAGCTCCGGAGTGTATTTTGAATAGTGTATAATATTTTAAAGTGTATATAATACAACACCTTTACAGAGTACGTATTTTCATTTCACTCCTCCCTTCTGGAAAACTGTGATTTCATCCTGAAATCTGTCTGATCAGTGTTGTCCGGCACAGCTAGCTGACTGTTATTTGAATATGCTGTGTGAGTTAGCTTATCTAATCCTAATAAAACATATCAAAAGCACCATTAAAACGCATCCAAATGCATATTATCCTGCGGTTCAGCAGTGGGCTCAGTGCTTTTGTAGAAGTATTTGCAGACTGGATATGCTGTTCAGCTTTTTGGAACACCTCTGTTTCCTATGTCTGGTAAAAAGTCTTTGCTATTTTTGCTGGCAATACAATAAGATCTGAGCATTAAAAATCTCTTAGCTAAACCATCCAAATTTAGCCTTTGCTGAACCATCCAATGTTTAAACTGGTGTTAATGTTAATGTGGTGTGTCGATTGTTCAGCTGAGATTAAATTTAGTACTGTTTTAACCACATTCTGTATAGATAATATGCATAAATACAGTAAGTTGACTAAATGACTTGGCAAACACATGTCAAGTGTAGTAAACACTGTCTTGAAGAATTAAAGTTGGTGACATTTTTACAGTTTAACCATTTATTGTTTACTGTTATTCAATCTGTGCAGCAAAAACCTATGTAAAACCTAAACTAAATGTAGATTATCTCTGCAGGCCTGTGTACATGGTCCTACGGTGACCATAGGAACTCATCGTTTTAAAAAATGGTACAAAACATTTTGAAGATAATATCTGAAAGCAGTAATAGTTTTATACTTGCTTTTGAATATCAGAATTTTGCCGTACATGTTTTAAAAATTCTTTACAGACGTCTCCACTATATGTTGACACAGGCTATGAAAGTAGCCCTGATTTCTCACTCTGACTGATACTTTTAAACCACTCCGGCAAAGCAGAGAGGAGATTCTGAAAGGAGGGTGTAAACGTTTTACACAATTTTTAAATTCCATTTAAAAAGCACTTTAACACTGTTCACACCTACAGTTTGTGTATCTCACTTCATCACTCCCTGTACTGCCAAAACCGCTCCTGCTTTCCTCTGGGAACCCAGTTTCTGCTCCTTTCCAATAATTGTTTAATGATTTTAACAGAATATACAACAGCATTCTGTCCGCTTCCTGTCATACACATGCACAATCCACACTGAGCAAACAGACGTTGGTTGTTTATACACGCATGCATTTTCAGGCACTGTGAGCGGACCAAGTGCCGGGCCAACCTAAACTCCTGATAAGTGAGCTCTATGTGTTTGTGTGAGCATGGAGGACGTTTATGTGAGCAGGTAGACATGCCCTGGCAGTCGGGCCAGCCGAGCGATTGATGTCGTTAAGAACACCTCTATAGCCTTAAAGGACCTGCTCGGCCTTGCTGGCATTGTGTACGCACTGACTGAAAATGTTGGTTTTGGATGCCGGTGAAAGACCTGGCTTTCTACAGCTTCCTCTGGCCTTCAGACAAAGTGCAACACACCCTTACCTCTGCTGACCTGACTTGCCCTCCTAAAGACAACCTTATTGGGTGTGATACTGGTAACTGCGCTGAAAACAACCAAGTCTCTTATCAGTACACGAAAACAACCCAAAAAAACAAGCAAAGAATGAGACCTTCACACAGTCAACCAGGTCAAAATTAGTTGAGTAAGTGTATGAACCATAATAGGCTTTGACATTGTTCAGTTTTTGCTTATAGAAATTTTAATTATCTAATTCTGAAACAAAAAAACACAGTTGTGGTGCGTAGAGATCCAAGTGTACTGACAGGAAGCTGCTAGCTGGCTGATCATTAGCAGAGCTTGAAGGAATGCCGGCAACCATGACTAGCATACAAGGCTTGAGAAAAGTTTACTTACAGTACAGAAGAAAGAGCTTTTACTTATATGTTATATGACAGTTATATGACTGTGACCTGCTGAAAAGCATCTAGCTACCACATTTATTTATTGCACTAAGTACTTTTTTTTATACAGTGACCATTATTATTGCTTGATAGCTCTGATTAGTATTGTAATATTACAAATTTAATGTATATTTGGACAGTGTAGGCTTTATCCAATTGTTTTTTCATCTTGCACTCATGAAATCCACAGATTTGTTTTTTACCCATAAAATCAGTGTTTGTAATCACATCATGCAATCACACCATGCAATCACACTTCACATTTTCTTGTGGAAATACATGTAGTATTTATTATTCGTGAACCCCAAGATGGGATTACCTCTCAAAAGGTTGTTGTTTGCAACCTCAATGCCCATGTCAGCTGTAGGTCCTTGTCACAAACATGGGTCATGTGACAGAAATAAGTGCGTCACATGGTATAAATAGCCAGGAATGGAGGTAGCCATACAGCCAAGTTCTGGACCTTGACCGTATAAACCAACTGGGGGGACGCTGTGCTCCTGACCGCTTTCTACGAGGGACTGGCCCCTCGCCTGAACGCTGAACTTGCTGAGCAAGAACTCCCCATCACCGTCAACGGCCTTCTCCAGCTCTGCCTCCGGATAGATCAGAAGATGAGCTCTTGCCCGAAGACAGCCCCTCGTTCTACCCCAGCTGTGATTCCCCGGACCTGTACCATCTCCTCAGCTCCAGCCACCAGGGACTCAGCAGCAGTCAGTTTTCCATCTCCGTCTGTAGACCACTCCGGAGCCGCTGGGGAACACATGCAATTAGGGCGTGCCTCTCTGAGTCCAGAGGAGAAGGATAGGTGCTATCGTGAAGGTCGACCTAGAGACCATTCCTGTCCCGTATTGTGACCTGCCGGAGGTCTTCAGAAAGAGGAAAGCCACCACCTAAGCACCACACCAGCCATATTATTTGGCCACTGACCTCCTACCAGGCGCGGTACCACCCCGTGGTCATCTCTACTCCTTATCCATGAAAGAGAAGCAGGCCATGGAGGATTATATCAATGAAGGGCTGCACCAGGGGACCATTCAGCCCTCTTTGTAAAGAAAAAAGACATGGGTCTCCGTCCATGTGTCAACTGTCGGGGGCATCACGGTGAAGAATAGACACCCGCTTCCACTCACCAATACTGCCTTGGACACCCTCTCTGGTGCTTCGATATTTACTAAATTGGACCTTTGGAGTGCTTACAACATGGTTCACATCAGGGAGGGCAATGAGTGGACGCCATTCATAACCCTGACTGGACATTATGAAACCTTGGTGATGCCCTGTGGCCTGTGCAGTAGACCCACAGTGTTCCAGCAATTCATCAACAATGGACTGCGGGACTTGCTGGGCCGTTGGGCTTTTGTCTATTTAGACGACATTCTCATCTATTCCAAGACCACTGAAGAACATGTGCAGTACATGACGGCGGTTCTTCTGAGGTTGCTGGCCCACCAACTTCACTGTAAGTTGGAGAAATGCGATTTCCACCAACATTCCACCACATTCCTGGGTTTTGTTAAAACCCTTAAGGGCGTGGCCATGGATCCTCAGAAGCTCAGAATAAGCCCCTACCCAAGACACTTAAACAGCTCTAATGCATTCTGGGGTTTTCAAACTTCTATCGGAGGTTCTGCAGTCTCTCGTCCGGATCCCACCCTTAGACGAACGGTCAGATGGAATGGACCAACCAACAACTAGAGCACTTTTTGAGATGCTTTATGGCTGATCTGCAGCACTCCTGAACCAGCTACCTCATCTGGAATGAGCTGTCACACAATCTTCAAGTCTCCTCTGCCACATTTCTCAGTCCTTTTGAGGTATGCTATCGTTTCCAACCTCTGATGTTTCAACACCAAGAACCGGAGGTTGATGGGTCACTGTTCCATGTAGGTGACAGGGTATGGCTATCCACCAAGTACCTTCACTTAAGCTTACCCCCTGGTTTATTGCACCATACAATATAACCCACAGGATTAACCCTGTCACCTTCCAGCTCCAGGTGCCTGCCACACTCCGGGTCCACCCAGTCTTTCATGTATCACAATTTAAACCTGAATTTAAACCAGGTTCCAGAACACCCTGACTGTGCATCCTTGACTCACGTCAGAGGGGCCATGGCACCCGGTGTCTGGTTGACTGGGAGGCCTACGGTCCTGAGGAATGATCTTGGGTTCCCGGGCGGTTCATCTTGGATCCATCTCTGTTTCAGGACTATCGTCGCTGGGTACCCCCCCGGACGGGTCTGTCTGGTGACGGTCCCAAAGGCGGGTTTTGTCATGCACACGGGTCACGTGATGCGCAAGAGGAAATGGAAATGAGTGTGTCACATGGTATAAATAGCCAGGTATGGAGGTAGCCATTGCTCAACCATTGAGTCATCATTTATACTTCCTAGCCGTGACCCTCATCTCGTCGAAACCATCAGAAGTCCAGCTGTATACCTTTTGTGTATGTGAGTGAGAACGTGGATTCCATTGGGAATCTCTACTCTTTTAGAGAGCGTTCTCTACCTACTCTCTCGTGCAGCTCTGCGATTGGGTTTATCCTCCACGCTACACTGGTGTAACAGTGTACTCAGTCTTGACAGTCCTCTATGATCAGCACCGCCTGCTGAGGGATTACATCGCTGCAACCATGAAGTCCACCATTTTTTAGCCTAGATATGGGAAGGTCAACCTATTAACTACCTCCATTGTCAACC
The DNA here is from genome assembly GCA_037576975.1 of Alestes dentex. Lineage (NCBI taxonomy): Eukaryota > Metazoa > Chordata > Actinopteri > Characiformes > Alestidae > Alestes > Alestes dentex. The sequence continues at coordinate 12,793 of JBBIGA010149317.1, read as the reverse complement.
AGGGGATGTCCATTACCTCTGTCATAGCCACACCTTTGACCAACTAGTTCTGCCCATTTTCAGTGCTTTCAGCATTAGACACAAGTGAGCATGGGCACACCGATTGGTCTGCGCTAATGCAGCTTTATACACAGCAACCTGCAGTGCACTTTCTATGATTAACTTGTTTATTATTAATTAGCATTAATTAGCAATTAGTGCTACAGTAGAACTTCTGTGGGAACAGACCAGAAGGGCTAGTTTTCGCTCCCTATGCACATCAGAGCCTTGGGTGCCCATGACCCTGTTGCCAATTACTGTTCCTTGAACCAACCATTTGTGGTTCTTATGGTATGGCTGATTGGAGCATGAAGCAGATAGTTTTGTCTTCTGTATTCATGAAAACAATACACTTCACTCTAGTGGTCTTTAAATTTGTGGTCTCTGAATGTGCTTAATTTCTGTGTTCAGCTTATATTCGTTACTGAAGACTGCACAGTCTGTATGATGTGTGTGTATATATTTAATTTTATAACATTAAATTTTGTTCTATATGACAAAAAACACCTAAAATCAATATGTAATAACAAAATCAGTCCATATCAGATTTTATTAGTGATACTTCCATAAATTATGTTTTGACAGAAGTTTGCTAAAGAAAACCCATGGTGTTAAATACCAGCACTGACAATCCTATGCTCACCCCCTTACATTCGCCATGGGCATAGTGTAACAAAACAAATTTGTGAGAGGAAATGATTGATCATTCACAGCAACCTAACAGGAAGTGGAAGCTGGACTTCCCGTCAGCAAAACACTAGGTGCCATAGGGAGGCAGTGGCATAGTGATGCTGAAACAATGCAGCAAGAGAGGAGAAAAGAGGAGGGTAGACATCCTAAACAACAGAGGAAGGGGAAATATCTGAGTGTTGCAAGAGTGAAATGAGAGAAAGTGTGGGAATGAACAGAGAGGTGAACAAATCTCATAGAAATGGAGCATCACTGATCACCAAAACAGCACGTACTACATGCAAAGAGACACTGTAACGTAAACTGAGTTGTCAATTTATCAGGTACAGCTACATTTACATTTAAGGTCAGAATTATTAGCCCCCCTAAAGAAATCACACAAAATCCTTAATATTTCATGGAAATGACCATTAAAAAAACTGTTAGTACTTGTATTGCTTCCAAAAGAACAAAGACACCACAAAGTTTGATTAAGAAATTTTACTGATGTGCTGAAAACTGAAAAATGACAAGGCCAAAATTATTAGTCCCCCTGGTCAATTGGGTGGCCCCTCTGTCTTACAACTGACAACAACCTCTCTCTGTAGTACTTAACTAGGTTGGCACATGTCTCTTGAGGTAAACGAGCCCACTCCTCCAGGGCAAATTGTTCCAGCTCATCCACATTGCGAGGTTTTCGAGCTTGGACATTGACATTCAGCATGACCCCATGAACACAAACAAGGTTCCCAGTGCCTGAGGCAGCACAACAGCCCCACAACATGATGCTCCTTAACAGTGGGAGCTGTGTTTTTAGGGTTGAAGGCCTCTCCCTTCCTTCTCCAAACAAAAGCAAAATCCCTGTGCCCAAACAGCTCGAGTTTAGTCTCATCAGACCAAAAAACAGACTTCCAGAACTCATTACCATGTTTCAAATGTTCATGGGTAAACTTTAGTTGTGCCGTTGTTTCAGCAATGAGAAAAAAACACACAGGGACTAATAATTTTGGCCTTGTCATTTTTCAGTTTTCTCGTTAAACTTCAGCACATCAATAAAATATCTAAATCAAACTTTGTGGAGATTTTGTCTTCGTTCTTTTGGAAGCAATACAAGTATTAACAGTTTTTTGTTATTGTCATTTCCATGAAATATTAAGGATTTTGTGTGATTTCTTTAGGGGGGACTAATAATTCTGACCATAACTTTATGGCATTTAGCAGATGCTCTTATCCAGAGCGACATACATCAGTGCTTTAGTAGTCCACATCTGTTCTTCATACCGGAAAAGCTATACTTAAATCAACATCTACTACTAACCAAATTACTGCCAGCTTAGTTATGCACCTAAACAAACCCAAGGTGCTCCTTGAAGAGGTGGGTCTTCAGACGACGCTTGAAGACAGCAAGGGACTGATCTGATCTGATCACTAGAGGGAGTTCGTTCCACTACTGGGAGGCCAAGACTGAAAGAGTCTCGATGCAGGGCTGTTTCTTATTTTAAGCAGTAGAGGTTCCAGACGAGTGGTGCTTGAAGCTCTGAGAGGACAAGAAGTGACACGCTGCTTGATCAGTGCAGATAAATAAGAAGGTGCCAGTCCGTTCCTGGCCCTTAAAGGCAAGTGTTAAGGAGTTGAACTTAATGCAAGCTACCACCGGGAGCCAATGAAGGTTTCGTAGTAGTTCTGTAGTACCTTATTCAGTGTCAGAGAAACTGCACCTTTTAGGTTACAAACATAGTCAATGTGGTGGTATGAGGGCTGCCAGCTCTCATTCACTGAGTGTGAGACACAGATCTCACAGCATGCATGCTAATGTTTGGTCTTCACTTTCTATGATGTTCCTCCAAACAGCAGTTTTTCCAAAATCACAAAATGTGTGCTCCTGAGGAGTCAATCACAAAGGATATGCATTACAGTGGTAAAGCCATTCTCAGTTGGACCTTGAGGGCCACAGTTTTCCTTTGAGGGTGCTAAAAGCGAGTCTTTCTTTGGCCCTGCATAATAGGTGCAGTTTGTATGTTTTTACTTACTGAATGTACGTCATTAGTTGTTGCACAGTTTCTCAGCCACCTTCTGTCTCATGTATCACTGGAAATAGACCTCCACAGGACCACCGCTGACCTCATGTAGTGATATCAGCATGGCAGTGGAGGCAGGTGGTGCAGACACAGTGATGTTGCTGAGTTTTTACCCACTTTACCATCACTGCTACATTGATAATAGTCTCTCAACCAAAAACTTTCATCCAGAAGTTCTGTGGTCAGAAACTAACTATAGGACTACAATGGGATTAACAGAAGGTGATTAATACAGACTTAATACAGACTTTGCATGGGAAGTCCCCTATCTTGTTCTTCTGCTCACTGGCTAATTTATAAGATTCACCTACCTTATAAATTTCTGTTTATATGTACAGTAACCCAGTCGCGGCTTCATTCGCTGATTTATTTCCGAGAACCTAACTAATAATTGTTTGTGTAAACCTCCGCTAATTCATGGAAACCGCTGATATCCTCCGCATTTTTTATTTTATTTTTTTGCCAGGAAGAAATATAATTTGTCACGCATTTTAGTGCTAAATTATTAAGAAAAAAATGTTTACTAATTTTGTAACAAATATGAATTCAAATATAAATTCAGCTAAATTTCCAAATAAAATATAACTGTATACGTTTTTAGTACTGTCGAGAGAACACAAAGCAATCGTATATATGGCTGTTGCCCTCATGTTCTCATGTTTTTCGTGTTGTTCTTCTTAAAGCACTAAGATGCCGCCCAAATGCTCTGCACCTTCTAAGGCTTCTGGCAATTAACTTAAGCTCCAGATAAAGTTTAAGAGTGCATGCATGGTGTGAGTGTGGCTGTTGCCAGTGAGCAAGTGAGAGAGAGATGAGCAGGTTTAGTGCTGGTTCAGGGTTTAGCGGCGTGAGGTGTGGCTGTATAGCAACTCAGCTGTTATAGGCTGGGTTTAAAATGAAATTAAAGTGGTTTGGGACCATATTTGGGGGCATGTATAGAGTTTATACTACAAAAATAGGCATTTTTAGGCATTTTTTTTTAACCAAGTGGTGATTTTTCACTATATAGTCAGGGGTTTACTGTACAGTTACGGACTGTAGCCATCTGTAGCTGCAAATATTGTTAGCTGCCCTCGAATGCATATTTATATTTTCTGACCACAGGGCTGGTGCTGACCAGATGTTATTTGGGTTGTGGGTCACTCATCACAGCAGTGACCCTTACATAGTAAGGCACATAACATTGTAGACTGGTCCACCAACCCAAAAATATCAGGCCAAGGGCGGGTCTTGGTCAGAAACTGACCACTGAGTAAGGCCTAGAGGGTGGCAAGCACAAATCATACATCATCCCACAGGCTACAGTCTCTAACTATTTATCAGTGCAGGAGAGCTACAGGGAAGAGTTTTCTAATAAAGTGAGTCGTAAGAACAGTATTTTTCACTGTGATCTTTCATTCTGATTTCTTTATCATTGTAGATTCTGCTAGTTGCTCATGAGAAAAATGGGTTTTGGGCTAACAGGATGTTTAAAGCATTACTTCCTTTTCATAAGCCCAACAATGAAGAGCAATACAGTAAAGAATTTCAACAAGGTACAACTTGTAGCTTCTCTTTGTAAGAATTTATCAGACATAATGGGATTTTCCTCACCAAAAGTAAACATTTGTTTTAGGACAAAATCTTGGTTTAAACATACGTATTAACACCAGCATGGGCAGAAATTTGTGTATGTGATGGGCGGTAGAAAGGTCAAAGGAGAAATCTAGATTAGAAGCGGAAAAGGGCTTGATTGCCATGTAAGATGCTGAGCCTTAAAAAATGAGTTCATCTTTCTGTGTAGCCTATGTGCAACACAATGTTATCAGAGGATATGAGAAACTAAAACCTGGCAAGCAAGCACACACTCTCTCACACACACACACACACACACACACACACAAAGAATTTCTTACTGCAAAAAAAGGGTACATACAACAATAACTTTTAATCAAATTCAAAATGAAATAAAACACTGCTTATGCATTAAACTGCACATTGCATTTATTATTAGTGTAATATCTAAAGGATAATCCTTTATACTTAAAAAAAAATATACTATTGATTTTCTACTGTATGAAAGATCTAACTCATAATTAAAAGCAAGGAGTCTCAGAGTTGAAACAAATATCTGTAAGTGCTGTGGCTCATGTTGTGTACCACTGCTTTAGTCTCTAGTCTCTCTAGTCATTACTGTGTTCCGCAAGAAAAACAGCATGCAGAAACAAAAACAGTGTATCATCTGTGGCTCCAAACATACAGCAGACATCATAAATATGGACCAATAATAAATCATTAATTATTGAGCTTAAAATAACTGTTTAACATAATCAAACTGATTAGTTCCTAACGGAAGAAGCATGTGATGCTTTCTGTTTTAGTTACTTATCTGTGGATGTAAACAAAAGCTTAAGAGTATTTGTTTTAGACTAGAGGAATTCAAATCTGTGTACTGTTGGAAGTAAATGTTATTCACTGAAAAACAGTGTGTGACACATCACACATTACACTATTCAGCTTTAAGCAACAGAGACAAGAAACAGAAGTGAAATCATAACCAATGTTTTTTAAAGCCGGCAGTATTTTCCACAACACAGCATGACACTGTAATATACTATGCTATGCTACACTACAATATACTACACTTTAATACACCGCACAATTCTACACTACAATACATTACACTACATTAACTTACACTATAATATACTCTACTATACTAAACTGCACTACGTTATAATGCACTATATTACATTGTACTATTCTAAAATACATGATATTATTCTATACTGCATTATATTACACTATAAAATACTGTGCAATTCTGTACTATACAGCATTTAATTAGACAATTTTATACAGTGCTATATTAAACTGCATTACATTATAATGCACTATTTTATATTGTACTATACTATACTACACTACATCATGCTACTCTATACTACACTATTCTATGCTCTATGAAGCACCACAACATGCTTGCATGTTTACATACCCACAACAATATTTCCTTAACTGCAAACATATTTAAGCAAAATACACAGAACCAAATTCACAGATGTGTAAAAACAGGGTTTTTTTGTTCCTGTTCTGTTTTAAACTGAGTTGAATCTCTGCCCTCTGTGTAGCAGCATTAAGCAGGTCAATGCCCTGATGACAGATATTTGGAAAGAAACTTCAAATATGATGACAGATGACAAATATTGAAAGGATACTTTGAACTTTGTTATCAAGAGCATGCATGCACACACACGTTTGCAATACAATGTCAGGAAGTAGGGGCATATAAATGGGACATACTGTATATATATATATATATATATATATATATATACTTATCAGCCATAGCATTAAAACTACTTGATAGTACCTCCCGTGCCGTCAATACAATTCTGACTCACCGAGGCATGGATTCCACAAGACCTATGAATGTGTGTTTTGTCATCTGACACCAAGACTTTATCAGCAGTCCCATAAGTTGCAAACCCCATTAATTGGTCTAGTTTTCCAACTCATGCCACATCTGCTCAATCAAACGGAGATCTGGAGAATTTGAGGCCTTCAACTCTTTGGCACGTTCCTCAAACCACAAACAATTTTTGCAGTGTGGCGGGGAGCACATCCTGCTGAAAGAGGCCAATTCTATTATTAAAAATACAGTTACAGATGGGGTGTTCTTGGTAGCTAGACCAGATCAATCAAAATCAGGGCCAGCAGATAGGAAAGGATGCCTTATTCAACTATTTAGATGCAGTTTTGCAGCCCTTCATTAACAAAAAAGAAAAAAGCCGACCTTTCGACGCATCGATGTCAGAGGCACAAGTCAATGACTCCAGAGAGAAGTCGACATTGTGTACACAATGCAGTCTCAGCCTCTGATTGGCTTATGTTAACGTGCATTCCTTGACTTAACCAATTATTATAGTCCCTTCATAAAAAGGGCAGTAACATTGGCGTGAGTGGAATCTAAACACAAGACCACAACCAGACGAGAGACACGGCAGCAGAGGGGACAGACACACATCACATGTGTGGAGATCCTTCACGCTAGACACACAAACAGCACGGTGACCTGAACAAGTCGGTGTTAAAGTACAGGAACAGTACCGGCGTTCTGCGCAGCATCTGAAACAACATCCGCTAGCTAACATGGCTACCGCTAGCACTGCAGAGAGTCGTCCAGTCCAGAGGACGCTGAGTGGCTGCCGCGGCTTAAGCTTACATACCCACAACAACATTTCCTTAACTGGAACACTGTCAGAGCAGTGTCTCTCAGGTCAGCAGGTCCAGCAGGGCTGACACTGCATTACTGAGTTATTCAGTGAGATGAGGGAATGGAAAATAAAAAAAAAAAACAGAAAAATACTAAGCAGTCAAGGTGAACACACATACACAAACATACACAACCAAAAATACACAACCAAACCAACCAAATTCACAGATGTGTACAAACAGGTTTTTTTTTTTGTTCCTGCTCTGTTTTAAATTGAGTTGAATCTCTGCTCTCTGTGTAACAGCATTAAGCAGGTCAATGCTTAGTGCATACTCCAAGACCTGATGACAGATTTTTGGAAGGAAACTTCAAATATGATGACAGATGACAAATATTGAAAGGATACTTTGAACTTTGTTATCAAGAGCATGCATGCACACACTGGTTTGCAATACAATGTCAGGAAGTAGGGGCATATAAATGGGACATACTGTATATATATATATATATGTGTGTGTGTGTGTCCCATAAACTGATCAGCCATAGCATTAAAACTACTTGTGTAGGTACCTCCTGTGCCATCAATACAATTCTGACTCACCGAGGCATGGATTCCACAAGACCTATGAATGTGTGTTTTGGCATCTGGCACCATTTATCAGCAGTCCCATAAGTTGCAAGGAGGAGACCCCATGGATTGGTCTAGTTTTCCAACCCATGCCACATCTGCTCGATCAAACTGAGATCTGGAGAATTTGAGGCCAAGTTAACACCTTCAACTCTTTGGCACGTTCCTCAAACCACAAACAATTTTTGCAGTGTGGCGGGGAGCACATCCTGCTGAAAGAGGCCAATTCTGTTATTAAAAATACAGTTACAGGTGGGGTGTTCTTAGTCTACTTAGTCTGCTACATTGTTAAGGTGGCAAAGCTAGTGTGTGACATTTTGTTGCCCTAAGTGAAGTAGAATCTTGCCATCCCAGCTCAATCAAAATCAGGCCCAGCAGATAGGATGCCTTATTCAACTATTCGGATGCAGCTTTGCAGCCCTTCATTACCTTCATTAACTGTCTAGTTTACTTACATGGATGCGCTGGCCCTGGAAGTACATGTTAAAGGTGTCCCAGCAGAACATTGCCCAGAGCATCACACTGCCTCAACCAGTTTACCCTCTATCCTGGTGCTATCTCTTCCTCAGATAAGCTGTATGTGGAAGATGAGACACAACAGTTCCTGTGAAGTCACTTACTTTGCATTATATGGGTATTGTAATCTCCACTTTTGCATAAGCGACACACACACACACACCGGCTGTCCCACATGACATAAAAGAAAACATGATTCATCAGACGAGGCCACTTTGTCTCTGTGTGCCATGGTCCAGTTCTGATGCTCACTTGCTCTTTGCTCAGATGCTCTGACTAGTCCTCTAGCCACCAGTTTGGACTTGGAGCCAATTTTTCCTGATTCCAACACATGAACTTCAAAAACAGACTGTCCACTTTCTGTCTGATACATTCTACCCCTTGACAGATGACCATGGTGTGATGTCCCCGGTCAGCGGCCGCTAGAGGCCGACATCACATTGACAATGGGGACTTGTATTTTGACACGTGTGGTGGTGTTTCGCTGGCCGGCTCATCAGTACGGGTTCTCAGCTGGCCGGGGATTTAGTAATAATGGTGATGGTGTTTTCACTGGTTCTGTGTCATGCACTGTTTGTATAAAGGTCCCAGGGTTTATATTCTGGTTGTCGGTCCACCCTCACATTCCCCTGGTATGTACCTGTCCTGTGTTTTGGGAATTGGTGTGTTGAGAAAGAGTATTGGCCCTCGTGCCATGTTTGTTTTGCTATCTGTAAAATAAAAGCTTTCAAAAGAAAATGGAAGTTCACATCTGCGCCGCCTTCTTAGACGGGTATGCACCGTTCATGACAATCGATATTATTCACTTAACCTGTCAGAGGTTTCAAGGTAGTAGGTGATCTGGTGTGTGTTTTTACATAAAAAAATATTACATGTATTATTAACCACAAGCATAGGCCTAATTGTAACCTTAGTAACAGAAAGAAAGGTATTAGATTTTAAAAAATGAAACATGCAGCTTTTGTAAAAAATTTGAAAGGTTAGTGCTAATAATAATGGGCCCCCCTCTCGCCTCTGTGATCATGTCAGAGGTGTCTTGGGCCAGATGACGTGGGCCACATCTTCCTGTGTTTGTCTGCTAATGTCATCTCTGAGGTGCTCTTGAGTGAGGTACCGTCCCCACACACTGCTCCCCGGGCGCCCCTCGTTGGTGGCAGCCCCCTGCTTCAGTTGATGAATGGGTTTAAATGCGGCTAAAGAATTTCATACTGTTCACACTGTGTGTTGTGCTGTGATGTGTTCACGTGTGACTATAAGGGGCCGCTTTACTTTCCCCTGCCCTTATACACAGGCAGAACACTTAGCGCTCTCTCTTCTCCTGCAGTGTTTCAGTCGTGATGAATACTGGGTGTTGGAGGGGTGGGGTGCACTTTAACAGGAGATTGAAAGAATGTCTGCTTGTTTGGCTTTACTATACATCCAATCAGCCTGTGCCATAAAACACTGCAGAGTGTTGAACATTTTCAGAGGGAAAGGCAGCATGCTGTGTAAAAATAATTACGTGGATAAGACTGGGATCATGGAATAGAATGCTTTATTTAAAGTATTAATTATTTATTCTATTCTATCTATTGAAAAACTTTGAAAACTAATTACATACAGCGGTGGCAAAAATACACACATTCTTCAATTAAGTAGAAGTACTTGTATTAAAAAAAGATTCTGGTAAAAGTTGAAAAAGTAGTTTGGTGATTCAGTCATTAAAGTAATGACTGAGTCACCCAACTGCTGTTCCCTTACTATCTTTGTAAGATAGAACCTTTTTATTACAAGATGGTTGTGAGTTCTTAGAATTAGAAGGTTCTATCTGCATCTGACTTGTTCCAAAAAACAAAAACTTTCCAAATTTTCTATGATTTTGATATTGAATATGTAGAACACATTTAGGGTACCTGTAATTCTCAAGTATAAAAGAAACGTGTTCCACATATCAGTTTTGCTATTTACAATGCAATATCTCAAATCTCAAATGCAATGTCTTCAATATCGCAAAACCCCTCAGAACCTTGCTAGAACCTTGTAATTCGAAGGGGAGGATTTGGTTATATACAGATATTGCATTTATTAAATAATATTAGGTTACGGTCTTCTGACAGTGAATTAGGTTACATCACTAATGCTAGCAAAAAAGCATTGCTAGCAGGGCATAACGTAGCAAACCTTGTAAACTGACCGTTATTACTGAAAACAATGAATTAGCAATTCATAACAACTAAGGACACATTTTACATCTATGTTTTTTCAAATTAGATGGCAAAATTGTGAATGCCAGAAGTTTGTGGTGTTTTGGTTGGCACAATTTGCAGTCTGCATTCTCCAGGAGTCTTTCTGATGCCAACGGTTTCAAGCCTTTCTTTGAGATAGGCCAGGGATGCGGATGTTTTGCTGGTCTCCAATGGAATCTCCATCGGCATTCTCACCAGTGTTTGCAGCCGTGTCACATACCGAGTGTCTTTCTGCCACCACACATACATTATTTCCCACTGAGTTGCCTGTTTCTTCTTGTTTTACATCTGTCATCTTGTTGTGCATCATGTGCAAAGATGGATACTCCAGTGGCATTGCGGGTAGTATGTCCTATGTCTCTAGTAGGTCTATATGTTTATCATAAAATTGTGTGTATGTATTTTCTAAAGTATAGTTAAAAAAATGCAAAAAGCGAAAAAAAAATCTAGGTTTCTTCAATCTTATATATAGGCATAGGCCCATAATAATAATAATAATAATAATAATAATAATAATAATTTGGCAATAATCACAAATTCAGTCAGAGCACTCCTGTTAGGTCTTGTTTAAAAGGCCTAATAATATTAATAGTAATAATAACAGTAGTAATGGAATAATAATAATGGGCGCAGGCCTATGCAGGGTCTTGCAGCCCCAAAGCCTGACATGACTACGGTGCTCTAATACTGCACACAGCATCAGAGCACTGTAGACGATGATAATGTTTTAGTGCAGACAATGTTTTAGATTACATTTTGTAACAGTGGGTCCACCAGGGGAAAAACAGGTGTTGCTTTAACTGTGTTTGTCATTGCCTTTTAATATGACTTGGACACTGTATCAGACTTTTCTGATACAGTGTCCAACTAACACCTTAGTTACACTCTAATACTGCTGGCTCATTCTTTATTTATTATTTAGACATTATTAAGACTTATTATTATTATTTATTATTATTATTATTATTATTATTATTATTATTTTAAAAAACAGAAAAAAGAGAACTACAAAGTTTTGAAATGGCCTAACCATAAAGGGGAAGTCCCTTGTTTGTTTTGCAATTCAAGAGAAATTTGAAGAGAACTGTTTGCAGCAGTAGACATAGGAACTGGAGTCTGAAGTGTTTTACACTCCTGTAAGTTCCCCCACAAAAAATTCGACAGATTATTGCCTGAAGCCCTAGATATGTTTTGGGACTAAACAGCATCTTTGAACCCATTCATGGTGAAGAGGTACGTCCGGGGTGCTATCAACATTACGAATATAAAACTCAGGTATGTGAGGGATCACAAGTGGTTTTGGACAGTAAATGAAATGGTTTTATTTATGTTGTTGTCATTAAGACCCATGGTGACTTTCACCACCACTGTAAAGAAATCTGAGTCTGTAAGTATGTCTGTAAGTTTCTCAATGATGAAATTCTACAAGCATCAGGAATTGCATGAATCTCCCTGTGACCTAAGTAAACAAAAACAGACAGTTGAGGGGACAAATGACAGTTTACAAAGCACTTTCCACATTCAGGAGCATTTTGTTTTTCCTACAAAGCCAGGACCCGAAAATGTATAAAAACAAACACACGCGAGCACTCTTTACAGCAGCGTCCAGCTCTGACAGCAAACAGATTATAGTGCGAGTTGTGGAAATGTCAGGCTTCCTTTTCAAATCACTCCACACCATATTGCTGCATAAACAAACCGGCTAATCTGCCTGTGCCTGCTGAACACATTAATGGAGCAGAAAAGACCAATCACTCATTTAATGATTATAAGCAATTCCAGCTCAGCACCTCCTTCCCTTGCCCTCTCCTCCGCTCCATCACTCTTTCACTACAGTCCAAGTGGCTCTGTTGGGTTTACTGGTTGAATCTCTATGAAGAGCTCTACTCCACTTGAGAGAAAAGCAACATCCTCCTCAGCCCTGCAAATCTTGGGACTTCTGCTGAGCTTCTAAGACAGTTTTACCCAAAGATGGCACTGATCTGATCTGGTAACCAGTACGAGGTTGGTTACAGCAGTAAATGCTGGACTGGATATTGGAGGACACTGTAGCTGGAAATATCTCATACTTTCTTGTACTAAAACATAATCGAACAATAGCAGCAACAGGAAGCCTAATGCTGTTACAGTAGATGGAGCACTTCAGGTCGATACAGCACATTTTAAAGTATTACTGTTTTTAGGACTAACAGTTAATTAATATTGGATCAGCAGCAGCTGATACACAAGCCTTCAGAATCAGAAAGAAAAAGTTTGGCTGTTTCATTGTACTGAGTTGAGCAAAAAACGGCAAAATAATCAGGCTGAGGATGTGATGGAAAATATGTAATGGCTAGTACAAAAAAGTGCAGTAATCTTATACATGACTAAATTCAGGTAATTACTAAAAGGACTACATTAAAATGGGCCCTTATTTCATTTCTCTCTCTCTCACACATACACA
>JBBIGA010149311.1:0-11905 GCA_037576975.1 Alestes dentex | reverse complement strand
GGACACTCTTTCATGAGATGAAGTGTTTGATGAGAATATGTTACAGGAAATTTTACACAATTTATAAATGTTTTTTTTACACAATTTATAAATGTTTTTTTTACACAATTTATAAATGTTTATAATGTTGTACAACAGGCACATTTACATTTGTCACATTTACTCATTTACTCTGTCACATTATTAAATAAACTCTCAAAGAAAAAGTGGTTTAGACTTCTTACAAGAGACAGCAGTAGTGTGTAAAAGAATGATAACATAATTTTCTGCCTCCTTCAGAGACCACTAAAACAACCCCGGCAGAGATAGAAGTTACATTACCATCTGCTCTTCCAGGTCATTTCCTTCTTCTTAGCAGGGCTTTAAACAGTTTTAGGGTGGTTACTACAGAAAGTCAAAACCAGGTTTCATATAAATGGGTAATTTTCATTATTTTGCCCTGTATTCCCAAACCTACAGGGACCCCCACTACAACTTCTCCTGCCATGACAGCAGATGTAATGAAAGGTATACTTAAACATATTTCACATGTCTTGTAGGAGGTTTTCAAATCATCACAAATCGTTACATCACGTGACTGGTGTGTGTGACACTGTGTGACTCTTGCAAATTAACCAGTTCATGCCACCATAGTCTAAGGACTAGGGGTGGTAAGCATGCTTTCTGGAAAGTTAGACTGGTCCTGATGGATGGTAAACGAGGGCAAACTCCTGGAATCTGAAAGAACCCTGGATTTAGATTTAGATTTTTTAAAACAGATTAGGTATTTCAGTGAAAGGGAAGTACAGTAGTGTCACGTGGGCAGTGATGGAACCAGCAAAGGAGCACAGGAGGGATTCAAGTCTTTAGATGATCTGCAGATGGAGGCCAGGCAAGGCATGGAGAGTCAGGCACTGCAAACTTGAAAGGCTGAAAGGAGAAGTGGAAGCATTCATCATGCAGAGAAGTCATGGAGTCATCCTGAGTGCAGAGAAAGAGAACAGAACGATGCCCAAACACATACTAAAGGGCACATACTCAAGTGGCGCACAGAGTTTTGGGTATGTCAACCTGACCATTCAACTGCAGGAGGTACTCTGAGTTCCGGTTGATGGTGACCCCTGGCTTGATGAAGAAAGCTCTCCACACTCTTGATACAAACTGGAGGCCACAATCTGATAGTATATTCTCCAGGGTGCCATACACAGAAACACAACCTGAAAATGAGCCTCAGCCACCTGCAAGGCAAAAGAAAGCAACCTGAAGGGGACAAAATGACATCCCTTAAAACAACGTTCCACCACCACCAAAACCAGTCTTGGTAGTGAACACAACTCTTCTTATGTCCCACAGAATGTATGGTCACCAATATTTCCATCTTTTTATTTCCACGAATTATCCAGGGATGCTTTGTAGTCAAATTAGTGTAGCCAAACTTTATCACATGTCTGGGACTGGTATGTAGAACCTGTCAGCAGGACAGCTGGCCAGCACCCACTGACCCCTGACTGCTCTGTTTATTTCTTCATCCATGGCCCTCATGATCGGAGCCACTAACATGGTAGAGTGAGTCCAGGGTCTTCAGAATAATCCCTTGTTATTGCATCAGCTTCGCGACTCTCTGACCCGGGTCAATATGTTATATTGAAATTTAAAAAAAAATAGTGAGTGAAAAATAGAGACTTTAATAGAGGCTCGATGAAAGCCTCCAGATTTACTGATGGTAAGTAGGTACCAGATAGACAGTGATTCCAAGCAATGCCTACACTCCTCTAACGCTGCTTTGCTGTTAAGCAGTTTGAGGTTGCCTGTTTAATTATGCTCAGCCTCCATCAGCTTCCAGGAGAAGAACATGCATAAATGGAGTTTGAAGTTTACTGGGGAGACATCTCAACAATTAATTTTCCTCTTCAATGAAGTTTGGGGTTAGGCATTTTTGGGATAGGCGCAGAGGTTGCTGACCGGCTGTTTTTATTTGCAAAATGTGTCTCTGTCATTTTTGAAACTTTTGGTCACGTTAACTTCTTCCATATTGACACCTGCTGGTCCAATGTTATAATCGAGGAATGAGATCTCTGACCAGTGGAAATCACATGCGGGCTTGAGCAGGTGAGAGAAGACATGCCATACATGAATGATGTGTTCCACAAAGGTTTTGGAGTAAACCAGTATGTTGCTGATATACACAAAAACCAACTGATTAAGCATATAACAAAACATCACATTCATGAAGGCTTTGAAGATGGAGGGGACATTCACCACTCCATCACATGGTACATGAAATTGCCTGACGTATTTGATAACACCTCTTCCATTTATCTCCTAGTCTGCTTGCGCTCTGCATGTCAAGCTTGGTTGAAATCTGTGTCCTATGGAGCTGTTCAACAGCCAGTGGGATCTGTGAAAGTGGGTGTGGATACCTCACTGTAATGGCATTGAGGCTCCGATAGTCAATGCAAGGTTGCAATTTGCCATACTTCTTCTCCTCAAAAAAGGCATGGGATGTGGAGGCATGAGATGTGGATTGGCTAATGAACAATGTTAGATCGACAGATAACTGAGACTGGGATAACAAACTGATTTAAGGATGAAAGTTTTTTGATACCTCTGTCTTACATACCTTTTTTATCTGCAGACAGGACACTGCTACATCCAGTGCCCCTCACTCCTGCAATACATATATAGTTCCATAGCTTGCTGAGGCCTTCTTTTGGTGTTGGTCAGTTGGACATCCCTTGGCTGAATGGGCTCTGGGCAAGCATTGCCACAGGGGGCCCAGGTATGAGGCAGTCCCACTCTTGCAGGCTGATTGAAGTGATGCCTTTTGGCCCTGAGATGTTGATCCAGGTCACCTTGTCAAGACTTACATTACTACAGGCTAGCTCAAGCTGGATTTCAGGGCACAGAGCATCACAACAGACCACCAACAGCACTGCCTTGTTACATACACTACCCACCGCTAGGGCACGAAACAAGATACAAAAGTTTTGCTGGCTCCCCTGATGTAAATGCAGGAGACTTTCTCTGCCATAGTCTGCCTCAGGTCAAAGACCGTATGGATGCCAGTGAGTGTGGCACACGATCAGTCAGGAAGAAATATGATTCCTGCTAATTTAACAAAAGGTACATTTACTATTATTCTGTCTAGATATTTCATAAACTCTCATAGAAAAATTGTTTAGATTTCTAAAATCTGTGCCACCTCTGCCACGGCTCTGGCGGGTTTTGTCACCGGAATTCTGACATGTCGATTCCCCATTATGCCCCATGTCTCCACGTGTAGGTTTGTTTGTGTTTGGGCGTCCTGCCTAGCATCCCACCTGAGCCTCTACACTCACTACTGATTGAGGTTGTAAGACGCCCATTAGTTAATTCAGCTGTGTCTCATTTTCATTGAGGTTTCATTGAAGTTAAGACTCCTGCTGGGACAGGAGTTATATTACCATATACTCTTCCAGGTAGCTTTATAAATGTTAATGGACATTTTTCAACTTTGCCTCATTTTCTCAAATCTTCTCTAAAATGGAGCAAACTGTACCTTCTTTTTTGACTAAACTTGTATTACTGACATTAAACCCAGTGTTCATAAGGCCACATAAACTTTCAAATGACAAATGACATACATAAATGTTTATTATGACTTTTTCCAACCAGCATCAGTCATCATAACATTTTATGAGGAAACTACACTTAAGCCTTCATTAATATTTAGGTTTAGGTTTATTTTTCTGAAGTCTTATGAATACTGGCCTTAAGTTGACTGAGGAAAGTTGTGCTCACTCCAGCCAAGAAGGAAGTACATTTTTAATAGACAGTTCTGGTCAGGTGTGAAACAACTGAAACTCTGAAACTCTTTAAAACTCATTCTCCTCTTTCTGTCTCCTGTAGAGATCTCTAATACAACCTCTGCTGGGACGACAGTCACATCACCCTCTAGTCTTCCAGGTAATTTTCCCCTTCTTAGCAAGGATTTCAATAGTTTTAGGCTGGGGTTGAGTGATTAATGTGGCATTATTTGGTGAGATGCAGTGTTAAAGGGAAAATGTTACAGGAGAGTGTAGTCTATTAAGAAGGGCTTATAATGTTCTACAGCAGGTACATTTACAGTTACTCTGTGAAGATATTTTTTAGACTCTCACCGGAAAACAGCATCAGATTTCTAAGACAACAGTATTCTTTAAAAGAATGATGACTTTTAATACAACCTCTGTTGGGACAACAGTTCCATCACCATTTACTCTTTCAGGTATTTTTCTTTCTTCTAAACAGCTTTAGTCAAGGTCATTTTCCTTTTTCTTAGCAGGGACTTAAACAGTTTTAGGCTGGTTACTACAGAAATTGACAAGTAATTATGCACAAGCCTAATTGAGGCATTTTTTTGAAGAGATGCAGTGATTAATGGGGAAATGTTGCAGGAGATTTTACTCTATTTAGAAGGACTTACAATGTTCTGCAGCAGGTAAATGTACTGTCAAGATATTTCCTAGATTCTCATAGGAAAAGAGTTTCAGATTTCTAACATGAGAACAGCGTTCATTAAAAGAATTATATATTCATTTTCTTTTTCTTTTAGGAATCATTCATACAAACTCTGTTGGGACAACAGTTCCATCTCCATCTAGTCTTCCAGGTAATTTTCCTTCTTCTTAGCAGAACTTTAAACAGCTTTAGGCTGTTTAGTGCATGAAGTCAAGACTATAATGGTCATTTTTCAACTTGCCCCATTTTCTCAGACCTTCACTGTCACTCTGTCAAGACATTTCATAGACTCTTATATTAAAACAGCTTCAGATTTCAGACAGCAGTTCTTTAAAAGAATGATGACTTCATTTCTGCCTCTTGTAGGGATCCCTAATACAACCTCTGTTGGGACAACAGTTACGTCACCATCTACTTTTCTACTTTTAATAGTTTTAGACCGGTTAGTGCAGAAAGTAAATTCTAGCTT
The DNA here is from genome assembly GCA_037576975.1 of Alestes dentex. Lineage (NCBI taxonomy): Eukaryota > Metazoa > Chordata > Actinopteri > Characiformes > Alestidae > Alestes > Alestes dentex. Next base: position 6,978 of record JBBIGA010149311.1, on the reverse strand, counting down.
TCATTTAAATTTTCTCAAACCTACAGGGACACCTGTTAAAGTTCCTGCCATGCCATCAGGTGTAATGACAGCTATTTTGACTTGTTGCACAAGTCTTTCAAGAAGTTGTAAAATTGTACAGTAAATACAACAAGAGAATTAAAACTGAATTGCTCCACAGCCCCTGAAACAGGAGGACAATCTGTCCAACAGGACCAGACATTCTGAAAATGTACTGGACTTCTGAGGCTTCAAAAATGGAGAGAACCGTACCTTATTTTTTTGACTAAAAAAATGACACTTCACTGAGAGCCCTTGTCCTTAAGGCTAAATTAAACATATATAAAGCTTTCAAAGAAATTACAAAGACCTACATAAATATTTACAATGGCATTAAATGTGTATCAGTGATTGTAACATTTCATTATGAAATGTTGAAAGAGTAAATGGTCTCAAAATTGACTGAGGGAGCCTCTAAGCAATTAAGCAATTTCCTCGGGGATCAATAAAGTTTTGAAAAGGTCAGTTGTGAAATAACTGGAGGTCTGAAACCCCTTAAAACTCATGTACTTCTTTCTGTCTCCTGTAGGGATCACTAGTACAACCTCTGCTGGGATGGCAGTTACATCCCCATTTATTCTTGAAGGTAATTTTCCTTCTTCTTAGCAGGGCTTTAAACAGTTTTAGATTGGTTAGTGCAGAAAGTAAAGACTAGCTTCTTTATAAATAGTCAGATTTCAACTTGCCCCATTTTCTCAAGCAGCTGAAAGGAGCCTTATTGACATGAAGATCTTGGAAAATGTAGTTTAGGTCAGTTTTCATGAGGTCTTTTAAAGATTGACCTTCAGTGGACTGGACAACGGGGTGTATTTCTTTAGAGGAGCTGAAGAAAGTTGTAATCATTCCAGCTAAGAAGGAAACACCTAGAAGTCTAAAACCCCTTAAAACTCATGTGCCTCTTTCTGTTTCCTGTAGGGATCACTTATACAACCTCTGCTGGGACGACAGTAAAATCACCATCTAATCTTCAAGGTCATTTTCCTTCTTCTTAGCAGGGCCTTAAACAGTTTTAGCCTGGTTAATACAGAAAGTGATGACTGATTACACACAAGCTTTAATGAGACATTCTTTAATGAGATGCAGTGTTTGATGGGAAAATGTTACAGGAGATTTTATTATATTTGGAAAGGCTTACAGTAGCAGGTACATTCACTGTCACTCTGTCAAGACATTTCATAGACTCTCATATTAAAACAGCTTGAGATTTCTGAAATGAGACAGCAGTTCTTTAAAAAAATGATTCTGTTACATTCGGGTTGGGGAAGAAGGAAGCACAATCAGGGTTAGCAGAATCTTGTGGATAAGTTTTAATGAAACTCAAAATCTGAGAAGTGCCAGCAATCCAAAACACACAAAAACAAACAATTCTCAGAATTCCCCTGGTAGACCGTTCTGGACACCCTGACCGCAGGGCGGGCTTCAGTTCTCCACGGCCGGAGCACTTTCAAGCCTGTGAACATATAAAGGGAAAAGCACGTGAAGCATGACACTCCAGTGAAGTCCTTATTGCTGCCGCATACCGTCCGTCAGCCTCAGTCCTACTCTTGATTTCCTTAAGGCTGCCACTCCTTGGATTAGATACGTCTCTTTCTTTCACACTCCAACATCTCTGAGAATCCCCAAACCCAAATCCAAACCCATACACGAAATACACACTCCCACTCTCACCCCGCCCACCAATCATTACACACAGATGCCTAGCTCCCCTCTTACACACCTGACACAGACACATCCGTCATTAGTTGCCTGGCAACCCATTAGGCTGACGAGCTCGCGAACTCCGGGGCTTCCTAGGCAACTAATCACCACTCACGCACCACCTACCAGCCCAGGGCCGAGTGCCACCTAATATTCGGGCGACGGGCTGCGCGGAGGGCATGACCGAGACAGTTCAGACGTGACAGTACCCCCCCCAGAACCAGCTTCTGGAGCGGGCCGAGGGGCTACCCCGACCACCCCCGAAGCCGGACGAGGACGTCCATGCCGACAGGGACCTCCCACTAATCCCGGCCCTTGTGGGGGCCGACCCCGGGGGAGAGGAGCCGGCCAATCAGGCCGACTTTTATGAAATTCCGTTATTAACTCTGGGGAGAGAATTTCTGGGGCCGACACCCAACTACTCTCTTCCGGGCCATACCCCTCCCAGTCTACTAGGTACTGCAGACCACCTCGTCGTCTTCGAGAGTCCAGAAGCTGTTTGACGTGGTAGGCCGGGGCTCCCTCAATCTCGATAGCCAAGGGGAGAGTGGGCTCCACTTCTCCCCTATCCAATGTTCCCATCACTGCTGGTTTAAAACAAGAAACATGAAAGATGGGATGAACCCGCATGTGAGATGGCAATTTTAACTGGAATGATACTGGGTTCACCTGTCTTTCTATTACGTAGGGTCCTATGAATTTGGGTGACAACTTACCACAAGGTGTACGTTGCCTGAGGTAGCGAGTCAAGAGCCAGACTCTATCCCCGACCTTGTAAACGGGCGCCTCCCTCCTCCTCCGATCAGCGAACCTACGAAATCGCCCCACCACTCTGCTGATGGCCATGTGCACCTGCACCCACACCCGCTCTGCCCTGTGAAACCAGCCATCTACATGAGGCACCTCTGTGGGTGCCCCATCCCAGGGACAGAGCGGAGGCTGATGCCCCAACATGCACTCAAAGGGCGTTAGGCCGGTCGCGGAGTGACGCATTGAGTTCTGGGCATACTCTGCCCAGCCGAGGTACTCTGCCCAATCGTGCTGCCTCCCATGGCAATATGCCCGGAGGAAACGACTTAGTTCCTGCACCAACCGTAGCCCCCAGTTTATGAAAGAATGCTGTCCAAACTCGTGAAATAAACTGGGGGCTGTGGTCGGAGAGGATGTCCTCCGGGATACCACAGGACAGGAACACGGCGTGGAAGAGCTCCTCAGCTACCTTATGGGCGGTGGGGAGAGAACGAAATGAGAGGAAGCGCACCCCCTTAGAAAAGCGGTCCACTACCACCAATACTACAGTGTACCCTTTCGATTCCGGGAGTTCCGTGACAAAATCTACAGCAATGTGAGACCACGGTCTCTGTGGAATGGGTAGGGGCATTCGTTTCCTGGCAGGAAGCTGACAGGAGGACTTAGTGATGGCGCAAATGGAACAGGATCTAATCACCCTTTCCACATCTACCCGTAAGGAAGGCCAGCAGAATTTACGCCTGATAACTTCGATAGTACGATGAACTCCGGGATGTCCGGATGCAGGTAAATTGTGAGCCCATTCAATGATACGAATTAGAAAAGCTTCGGGCACGAACATTTGATTTTCTGGGAGTTCCAGGGGAATAGACTCCCGTGTGTTAGCCCGCTCTATTTCTGTATCTAACTCCCACGTAATGGGGGCTATTACTAGCTCTGATGGAATTATAGGTTCATTAATCTTTTGCTCCTCAGGCATAGCATACCAACGGGACAAGGCTGATGCCTTACCATTCTGCGATCCCGGAAGGTATGTAATTTCATAGCCAAATCGACTAAAAAAAAGAGACCATTGTTCTTGTCTCGGACATAAACGTTTATCCTGCCGAATGTATTCTAAGTTACGGTGGTCAGTGAACACTTTAAAGGGGTAACGTGCTCCCTCCAGCCAATGACGCCACTCCTCTAACGTTGCTTTGACTGCCAACAGTTCCCGGTTCGCGATATCATAATTTCGCTCCGCGTCGGCCAGTTTACGAGAGAAGAACGCGCATGGATATAGCTTTGGGGGACTTTCGTAGTACTGGGACAGCACTGCCCCCAGTCCTACCTCAGAAGCATCCACTTCCACTACAAAGGGTTTCGAGGGATCTGGAAGTTTTAGCACTGGAGCTGTAGTGAATAACTCTTTCAAACGCGAAAACGCCACTCTGGCGTCCGGTGTGAACCTGAGGTGTTTGGGCTTCCCCTTGAGTAGGCTGGTGAGCGGTGCTGCTTCAGTGCTAAAACCCTTAATGAATCGACGATAGAAGTTCGCAAATCCTAAAAACCGTTGTAACTCCTTGATTGTCATGGGTTCGGGCCATTCGGTCACTGCAGCCACCTTTCCCTCATCCATAGCCACCACCCCCCCGGACCTATACGATAGCCGAGAAATGAGAGCTCCCTTACATGGAACTCACATTTCTCGGCCTTCACGTATAACGCGTGCTGTAACAAACGCCGGAGGACCTCAATTAGATCGTGGTACTGCAGGGATATCTTTACCGGCACCTCTGCATTAGGACTTTCTATTGAAGTGATAGCTAATACAGAGGGGCAATGTTTTTCGCAGTTGGGGCCCCACTTTATCACTTGAGCAGTACTCCAGTCTAATTGGGGGTTATGTGCCCTTAACCAGGGAAGACCCAGTACCATGAGGGGTACAGCATACTCTAGAATGTAAAATTTTAATCTCACCTCATGGCCTGGTTCTATGCGCAGGTGTAAAGATTTCGTCTCCCATTTCACTGCCTGTTTTCCGATTAATTGCCCGTCTAGAGTGTGCACAGGGATAGACTCTGGTAACTTCTCGACCGGGAGCCCAAACGACGTCACCATGGCCCTGGACACGAAATTCCCAGCCGATCCAGAATCTATTAAGGCAGACACAAACACAGAAGGATCAGACATATATACAGCAATTTTACACTGATGCATTACTGAATGGGTCAAAGATACAGTTAGTGGATGGGACGTGACCTTCAGCAATCGAGGGCAGGTCACCACAAAGTGCCCCTTTACCCCACAATAGAGACAGAGCCCCTCCTCTCTCATCCTCCGTCTCTCTTGGGGTGACAGACTGTGGCTTCCCACCTCCATAGGCTCGGACCTCGGATGTTCTGTGATGTTCCCGACGGATGATGAAGGCTTGCCACTGGGTTTTTCCCCTTTGGTACTGGTGGAGGGACTTCGACTCTTCCTATGTTGATCTAATCGGATGCTCAAAGTAATGAGTTCATTTAAGGTGAGCCCTTCGACCCTGCAGGCCAGTTCTACTTGTAATTCTGGGCGCAGACCCTGGCGATAGACGGCTATCAATGCGGGTGGGTTCCAGCCACTCCCAGCTGCTAACACTCAGAACCAGATGGCGTAATCAGCCGCTGAATCTGTACCTTGTTTTAGTTGTAACAGTTGGGTGCTGCAGGCTTGTCCGTGGTCAGGAAAGTCAAACACGGCTCTGAACTGGGCTCAAAAGTTCTCGTAGGGTGGAGCTTGTGTGCCCCCTGCTGCCCAAACTTTCTGGAAATTCGGAAAAATAGAGGTCACAACTTAACAAAAAACTCAGACAAGTGGCCGGATCTCCTCCATACCTCTCTGGAAGAGAGGTTTGGCGGTGAGCCTTCATCAAGGTTCTTGTTGTTTGCATTGCGTCCATTAGTTGCCCTACCACGCCACTCAGCTGGGCCAGCTGGGTTTGATGAGTGGCTATCTGGTGTTGCAGAGGCTCTGCCTCCTGTGGCAGAGGGATCCCTGAGGCGTCCATAGGATTTGGCATGGTCATCTGTCACGTTCGGGTTGGGGAAGACGGATGCACAATCAGGGTTAGCAGAATCTTGTGGATAAGTTTTAATGAAACTCAAAATCTGTGAAGTGCCAGTAATCCAAAACACACAAAAACAAACAATTCTCAGAATACCCCTGGTAGACCGTTCTGGACACCCTGACCGCAGGGCGGGCTTCAGTTCTCCACGGCCCGAGCACTTTAGAGCCTGTGAATATATAAAGGGAAAAGCACGTGAAGCACGACACTCCAGTGAAGTCCTTATTGCTGCCGCATACCGTCTGTCAGCCTCAGTCCTACTCTTGATTTCCTTAAAGCTGCCACTCCTTGGATTAGATATGTCTCTTTCTTTCACACTCCAACATCTCCGAGAATCCCCAAACCCAAATCCAAACCCATACACGATTTGTGGTGACCACGCATCGACTGACTGGATCGGCTGGGTATAAATACACACTCCCACTCTAACCCCGCCCATCAGTCATTACACACAGATGCCTTGCTCCCCTCTTACACACCTGACACAGACACATCCGTCATTAGTTGCCTGGCAACCCATTAGGCTGACGAGCTCGCGAACTCCGGGGCTGCCTAGGCAACTAATCACCACTCACGCACCACCTACCAGCCCAGGGCCGAGTGCCACCTAATATTCGGCCGACGGGCTGCGCGGAGGGCGTGACCGAGACAGTTCAGACGTGACAGATGACTTCATTTCTGCCTCCTGTAGGGATCACTAATACAACCTCTGTTGGGACAACAGTTACGTCACCATCTACTCTTCCAGGTCATTTTCTTTCTTTTAATACTTTTAGACTGGTTAGTGCAGAAAGTAAATACTACCTTTCATTTAAATTTTCTCAGACATACAGGGACACCTCTTAAAGTGTTTTGTGCCATGCCATCAGGTGTAATGACAGCTATGTTTAACTTGTTGCACAAGTCTTTCAAGATTTTTTTTTAAAATTGTACAGTAAATACAACAAAAGAATTAATACTGAATTGGTCCACAGCCCCCAAAACAGTTTGTGTACATGTGTGTAGTGTGCCAGCACAGTGCACTGATGATTTCCCTTCTCAGACACACTTCATGCCTTTACTTATTGAATTACTGATTCTAGAAGTAACAGTCCTGGACACTCAACCCCCCAGTGTTGAATCTGGACTTACCAAAGTGCTTCTGCATTTTTAATCTGCTATTTGCTGACATTGAACTGTAACACAAGAAGAATTTGTGTGATCTGAGGCAAAGGGCACACATAAAGAAGTGTTCTTTATATCTACTGATGCAATGTTCACATCTGTAAGCCTAAGTTGAAGGACGATCTGTCCCACAGGACCAAAAGACATTCTGAAAATGTACTGGGCTTCTAAAGGCTTTGAAAGACCTACATAAACATTTACAATGGCATATTTAAATGTGTATCAGTGATTGTAACATTTCATTA
>JBBIGA010149264.1:0-18922 GCA_037576975.1 Alestes dentex | reverse complement strand
TTGCTTTATCAGCCACTGTGTGCTTGCATGCTGGTCCTCCAAACTGCTATTTTATCAAGTGTTTATCTGGTGTCAGTTTTCCTGGTCAGCATCCCTTGCTGAAAATACATAAAATTTAGAAAAGGAAAACTGATCAAAACCTTCTGCTTTATCTATTGAAAGTATTCAGAACATTTTCAAGTAAGAAGGTACTCCAGCTGCTACTCACCACACAATATTTTTGGCTTCTGTGCAAAACTTTCATACACCTCTATTCTCTTCTCAACTGTTCCTGGAGCTACAAAAGAATAACATGATAAATCTACCGCCTCAATTTACTAGCGTAGGCAAAGTGCCTTTTTTGATGTTTTAAAAATCACATTTATGGCTTAAAGGAAGACTTTGGTGGAGATAATATAAATGTCTAAAAACATTGTATCATCATAATTTACTAACACTGGCATAGCACCTGTAACATCTAAAGCAGATTTTCAAAAATTCCCAGCCTGTGTCCCATGTCAAACAGTTATTAGCAGTTAAGAATGAGTCATCATGGCTCATGGCTCGTGGGAGAAGCTGAGCATTTTGTGAGTAAAAGAGATGACCTGTATAAACTACTACACAGTTTTGAGATGAAAGCCTACATAATCATAGTGTCCTAGTGGGCCACTGTGTTTGTGGCGTTTGATACCCAAACAAAAACATGTAAGAGTTCAGTAAGGCTTTGGTTTCCTGAGAAGCCACTGTTGAAAAAAAGTTGGGGCTACAGTGATAATGCTTGTTCTTTAGTTAAGCTGGCTTGTTTCTTCTATGTCTTCTATGTTTGTATAAAGGTCAGCTGACCCAAAACATAAATACATTTCTTACTAACCTTATTAATTACTAAATTTTCAATTTTTCTCAATTTCCATGTTCTTCTTATTGACTTTGGCAGGCCTAGTTCTAGTTTACACTCCTTATTCATAGACTTTTGTAACAAGACTTAAGATATTTACAAAATCAGTGCAAAACATTTTAGTATGGTTACTAGTGTGATTATGTAAAATGTAACAGTGAAATTAAAGTGCATAAACGAGTTTAGGCAGTAGATCACCAAAAAGACAGAAGTAAGTTCCATATTAGTGCTAAATATTAGACAAATAATAGATATACAGCAAAATAAACAGAAAAGCATGTCATAAAATAAGATTAGTCACTAATACATTATAAATCTCAGATATATATATATATATATATATATACATATATATATAAAAATTAAAATAATCAAACTAAAATTAGCTAGACATCTTAACTGTTACCTGGACTAACTGCATTAGGATGATAATTTCCAGTTGGTGGCTGTTTAAAAGGTGGTGCTGTCACAGTTTGGCCGTCACCTAAACACAAAAAAACAGAAAAAGGATTGGTACTTCAAATTATTTGTTCAATATCAGATGCAGATTTTTCTTTTTTATTATTATTGAAATATTTTGTATTGATTTTCATACAAAAATGGATAATCAAAATCAATTAAGAAGAAAATTCTGCACAGATACACTATACAGACAGCCAAATATGCAAACATCTAAGAAGAAAAAAAACCCCAAAACAATACAATAAAAGGAATTGCAATGTCTCAGTAAAGAGCCAAAAAGCATGTCATATGAATTCTCTTCTTAACCAATGCCATTGATATAAACACCCCATAAAGTTTCATGTCTCTTGTGTGTTGAAGGGGAACTGGGCCTCAACATGACAAAAAGGGTTGCCAAACCTTGAAAAACTCCTGCATAGAACCACGAGCCGTATACTTAAACCTTTCGAGTTTGAGATATGACATTACCTCTTCTACCCAGCACCTATGAGATGGTGGCATGTTTTTCCAGCTACAGAGTATTAAATGTCTAGGAAGTAAAGTTGAGAATGCAATAGCCTCTGCCTGATTTGTTGTTAATGATGACTCCTGTTGCGCTACTCCAAACAATGCAGTTAATGGATTAGGATGAATAACAGTATTGCATGCGAAAACGTATTAAATACACCTGTCCAAGAAGGAGTCAATTTGCGGCATAACCAAAACATATGACTTAGATCAGCCGAGACCCGCTTACATCTACCACAAAATGACTCTGAACCAGGGTAAAATTTTGCCAATTTACTTGGAGAGAGATATAATCTATGCAGCACTTAGATTCTTCTTTTTGAGAATGCTTTTTCTGATTCAGAATGTTACTGAGTACCCTGTTTTTCTGTTTTCTATAAGCTCCTGTTTCTCCTTATTCTCCAGTGCTATATCACCGCAGAATAAAGTTTTCATTTCAACAAAGCAGAAGCACACATAATTAGCTGTTTAAAGGCTGGGACTAACTGATAAAACATCAAGTGCACCCCACCTTGTTTAGGACGACAGTCACCACGGCCTTCAGTGAAGTAAAATTGGACACATCTGTGCTTCCAGGACATAATAACTAGCACAGAAGAGCTAGCACACCATGTACTGAGCAAGAGTTCTGACTCATTAAGCACACCTGAATCAACATATCAGCTAATTTATCAAGGTTTACCTGAACTGATATCAGAGTATAAGGAAATGAGATCAAGTCCAGTAGGTTTTTTGTCATTCCAACCAGTGAAACAACAACATGCCTACAGGATCATAGTGCAACACAAGAACAGAAACACAACACCACAAGTGCAGACAGGATGGAAGTGGGTGCAAGAAAAAAACACAGGAGCAGCAAAATAACAGGAAAAGACAACATTTAGGTGCAGTCAGCTGCTACAGTGCTGGTTTAAATGAATACAGTATTATGACACATGGTGCTATAGCAGCAGAGAGTTGGCAATTGGAGTGTGAGTTATTTGTCCCTACACACACAATGCATTTACACTGGTCTTTTCTACCGTGAACACAGTTTATGTTTCAGTTCTGATTTAGGAACTTGATGGCTTGAGGGAAGAAATTGTTTCCCCTTCTGGCAGCGGAGGCCTGTACGCTACAAAACCCTTTGAGTGATCATCTACAATTCTGGTGGCTTTGCAGATGTAGCATGTTGTATACATTTCTGTGACAGGGGGTAGAGAGCCTCCGATGATCTTCTCAGCTGTCCTCACTATCCTCTGTGAGGTCTAGCAATCCAAAACATAACAATTCCCCTACCAGGCTGTGATGCTGCTACAGAGTATACTCTCTGTTGTCCCACTGTAGAACATGGTGAGGATTGGGGGGGTTGCACTTTCCTCAGTCTCCAAGAAGATGCCCAGAGATGCTACTGGGTCTTTTTGGTAATGGAGCTTCAGTGGAGAGTGATCATGACATGAAGTCAGCAGCCATCTCTTTTGTTTTATCCACACTCAGGGAGAGGTTGCTGGCTCTGCACCAGTCCATTAGCCGTGCACTTCCCTCTGTATGCCTCCTCATTGTGCTCACTGCTCAAACCTACCACAGTCATTGAGGAAGTGGTTTAAGCTGTGCATTGCTGCACAGTCATGGATCTGCATCATGAAATGTAGAAGGCTGAGCACAGACCCCTGGGGTCCCCTGTGTTCAGCATGGTGGTGCTGGGGATGTTTCTCCTGATCCTGACTGGCTGAGGTCAGCCAGTAATGAAGTCTAGGATACAGCTGCAGAGGGAGGTGTTCAAGCCCAGCAGTGTCCAGTGCCACAGTCAGACAGAGTACCTGGTCATTGGACAGGGTGGTCTCCCTTGCCATTTTGGGTCTGCCATGTCAAACCCTGTGCAGAAGTGCTTCAGCACATCTGGAGGGGAGGCCTCACCTGATTTCCATGTTATAACTGGTTTAGGCAGGTCAGCTCAAATTAAAATTGAAATAGTAGTGTAACTGCCTTTTATTCATTCAGTTTTATTACAAGACTATTCAAACTCATTTCAAATTCACACTTAAAATAGTCAGTACTCTAACCTATAGCGAAAGTGCTTTGCCAAAATGTCTTCATTTTTATTATTGTTTTTGTACACAGAGTAATTTATTTGTCACTGTTCATTCTGCAATATGACCCAGTTACCTGCAGCACTTTGCTTTTCCACACTCTTGTCTTCATCACCTGTGTTGCTTGATAAATTGTCCACATCTTCAGCTGGTGTCTCCTCAGTAGACACAACTGAACTGTCATTTTCTCTAGTGCTTTCAGGCTTTCCCTCATCGTTACTTGGAGGACCTTCAGCTGAAAAAACAGATTGAAAAAGTCATTGGTCATATTTACTGACAAGGGCACGGCTGGGTCCAGGCTATTGAACATTTTCAACAGTCTCAGGACTGGGACTATTGCTAAGATAAAAAAAAGAATACATTCACATTCAGTATGCTTTTTATGGAAACAAACAATGAAATGTATGTTGTGGCGCTTCATTTTTTAAAAATCAGTCTGGGCCAAAATACTCTGTATAACTTTTTGTAAACTGTTACAAACTGAACAAGTGGATATATGTAAAAGTGTTAGCTTTTTAATGACATCATGAAAACACTAAATTAAAATATTCACATTTGTAACAGTGTTTACACACTACCTTTAACAAATGAATGATGGAAAAATTGAAGGATAAAGTAAAAATCTTCTGCTCTCCATTAATGTCTTAGGCTTGAGCTGACATTACTTGCTTGGTCTTAGTAAACGGTACTAGTTCAGTACTAATGTTATATATAATGAATGTTACACAGCAACACCACTCCACAAGTTAATGTTGACTTCTGAGTGACTTGTATAACTGTTTTTTTGATATATGATGACAGGCGACCTGTTGGATTTGGAGGGGTGCACTCTCCTCAGTTTCCAAATAGCCTCAACTTTGTGGCAATGGAGCTGGGGTTGAAGGTCCACGTGAAGGTCTCTGTGATGTGAACACGAAGGAACTCAGTGTTCTTGACAAACTCCACTGAGGAGATTCAGTGGAGAGTGATCATGACATGCCCTCCTAAAGTCAGCAGCCATCTCTTTTGTTTTATCCACACTTAGGGAGAGGTTGCTAGCTCTGCACCAGTCCATTAGCCGTGCACTTCCCTCTGTATGCCACCTCATTGTGCTCACTGCTCAAACCCACCACAGTCATTGAGGAAGTGGTTTAAGCTGTGCATTGCTGCACAGTCATGGATCTGCATCATGAAATGTAGAAGGCTGAGCACAGACCCCTGGGGTCCCCTGTGTTCAGCATGGTGGTGCTGGGGATGTTTCTCCTGATCCTGACTGGCTGAGGTCAGCCAGTAATGAAGTCTAGGATACAGCTGCAGAGGGAGGTGTTCAAGCCCAGCAGTGTCCAGTGCCACAGTCAGACAGAGTACCTGGTCATTGGACAGGGTGGTCTCCCTTGCCATTTTGGGTCTGCCATGTCAAACCCTGTGCAGAAGTGCTTCAGCACATCTGGAGGGGAGGCCTCACCTGATTTCCATGTTATAACTGGTTTAGGCAGGTCAGCTCAAATTAAAATTGAAATAGTAGTGTAACTGCCTTTTATTCATTCAGTTTTATTACAAGACTATTCAAACTCATTTCAAATTCACACTTAAAATAGTCAGTACTCTAACCTATAGCGAAAGTGCTTTGCCAAAATGTCTTCATTTTTATTATTGTTTTTGTACACAGAGTAATTTATTTGTCACTGTTCATTCTGCAATATGACCCAGTTACCTGCAGCACTTTGCTTTTCCACACTCTTGTCTTCATCACCTGTGTTGCTTGATAAATTGTCCACATCTTCAGCTGGTGTCTCCTCAGTAGACACAACTGAACTGTCATTTTCTCTAGTGCTTTCAGGCTTTCCCTCATCGTTACTTGGAGGACCTTCAGCTGAAAAAACAGATTGAAAAAGTCATTGGTCATATTTACTGACAAGGGCACGGCTGGGTCCAGGCTATTGAACATTTTCAACAGTCTCAGGACTGGGACTATTGCTAAGATAAAAAAAAGAATACATTCACATTCAGTATGCTTTTTATGGAAACAAACAATGAAATGTATGTTGTGGCGCTTCATTTTTTAAAAATCAGTCTGGGCCAAAATACTCTGTATAACTTTTTGTAAACTGTTACAAACTGAACAAGTGGATATATGTAAAAGTGTTAGCTTTTTAATGACATCATGAAAACACTAAATTAAAATATTCACATTTGTAACAGTGTTTACACACTACCTTTAACAAATGAATGATGGAAAAATTGAAGGATAAAGTAAAAATCTTCTGCTCTCCATTAATGTCTTAGGCTTGAGCTGACATTACTTGCTTGGTCTTAGTAAACGGTACTAGTTCAGTACTAATGTTATATATAATGAATGTTACACAGCAACACCACTCCACAAGTTAATGTTGACTTCTGAGTGACTTGTATAACTGTTTTTTTGATATATGATGACAGGCGACCTGTTGGATTTGGAGGGGTGCACTCTCCTCAGTTTCCAAATAGCCTCAACTTTGTGGCAATGGAGCTGGGGTTGAAGGTCCACGTGAAGGTCTCTGTGATGTGAACACGAAGGAACTCAGTGTTCTTGACAAACTCCACTGAGGAGATTCAGTGGAGAGTGATCATGACATGCCCTCCTAAAGTCAGCAGCCATCTCTTTTGTTTTATCCACACTCAGGGAGAGGTTGCTGGCTCTGCACCAGTCCATTAGCCGTGCACTTCCCTCTGTATGCCTCCTCATTGTGCTCACTGATCAAACCCACCACAGTCATTGAGGAAGTGGTTTAAGCTGTGCATTGCTGCACAGTCATGGATCTGCATCATGAACAGCAAAAGGCTGAGCACACTCAGCATGGTGGTGCTGGGGATGTTTCTCCTGATGCTGACTGACTGAGGTCCGACAGTAATGAAGTCTAGGATACAGCTGCAGAGGGAGGTGTTCAAGCCCAGCAGTGTCCAGTGCCATAGTCAGACAGAGTACCTGGTCATCGGACAGGGTGGTCTCCTTTGTCATTTTGGGTCTGCCATGTCATTCTGGGCTTCAAACCCTGTGCAGAAATGCTTCAGCACATCTGGAGGGGAGGCCTCACCATCACAGGCAGTTGGAGTTGCTCTGTAGGTAGTGATGGCCTGGATGCCTTGCCACATGCGCTGTATGTCCTGAGTGTCCTGGAAGTGGTTTTTTTTTTTTATATGGCCTGGTTCAGGTTGGCTCTTGCTGTTCTCAGGGTATCCTTACCACCTGATCTGAAGGCAGTGTCTCAGGGTCTCAGCCGTGCAAGACACTGCCCACACATGAGATGTATATGTAACCATGCCATACATTCTACTCCCCACAAACACCACCTGGAATACTTCTTAGTTTCTACGGTCATGACAGTTGGTATAAGGATCTGTTGACCCAAATAAATAACTGCATTTCACACTAATTCTGCCCTTTTTTTGCACTTTGTTGATATTTGCTTGACTTCCATGTTCTTATCATTGGTTTAGGCATGTCAGCTCAAACTAAAATTGAATTAGTAGTGTAATTTCAATGTATTTGTTCAGTTTTATTTTAAGACTATTCAAACTCATTTCAAACTCACACTTAAAATAATCACTACCCTAACATACTGGGAAAGTGCTTTCCCAAAATGTCTTTATTTTGTTGTGTTTTATTACTGTTTTAGTACACAAAGTAAGTTATTTATCACTGTCCATTCTGCAATATGACTCAGTTACCTGCAGCCTCAGTAGGTACAACTGAATTGTCCTCATCGTTTTCTCTAGTACTTTCAGGCTTTCCCTCATTGTTACTTGGAGGAACTTCAGCTGAAAAAAAAACAGATTGAGGAAGTCACTGGTCATATCTGCTGACAAGGGGACAACTGGGTCCAGGATACTGAACATTTTCAATAGTCCCAGATTCAATGGTCCCTTTGCTGGGATTATAAAAAGAATATATTAACATTCAGTATGCTTTTTATGGAAACAAACAATGAGATGTATGTTGCTCTTTGTTGCGCTTCTTTAAAAAAACTTCTCGTAAACTGTTACAAGCTGAAAAGTGGGTATATGAAAATGTGTTAGCTTTCATGACATTATGAAAACACTAAATTAGAATATTCACATTTGTAACAGTGTTTACACACTACCTTTAACAAAGTAATAATGGAAAAATTGAAGGATGAAGTAAAGATTTTCAGCTTTCCGTTAATGTCTTAGGCTTGAGGTGGATTTGCTAACTTTCTTGGTCTTATTATTACATGGTATTAGTTCATCAGAAATTATTCTAATGTTATACATAATGAATGTTACACAGCAACACCACTCCACAAGATAATGCTGACTTCTGAGTGTGTTCTATAACTTTGATATACAACGATGGGTCACCTGCTGCCAGTAATGGTGTTTGAAACAAGCCCCTGCATAAATAAGGAGGAAGGATGAAGGGCTATAGTCACTACAGCTTTGCAACAGCTTTGAAACACAGAGAAGTGCAACGCTGTCATAGTTTTATGGAAAATGTTGGCCTATTTTGATTAAATAGTGTATCAAAAGGCCATTCCTATCCCAAGAAAAAGATTCCTATTCCATCTGAAAAGAAGCTCTCCTTTCATTTCCATTCATTTCAGGGAATATTTGATCCAAAATCAAAGGCACATCTGAGTTGATTCGGATTATCTTATGGTCCTGACCTCTGCTAGAGAGACTGAACTTTCTTTTTACAGCTTCAAAATGATTTACAACAGTACAGAAAAAGGCGAGGTAAATATTGCTGCTATGTTTGAAATTGAAGCCCCTTAAAAATATAAAGCATAGAGAGTGTTTGCTGTGTAATAAATAATAATAATAATAACAACAACAATAATAAAAACTAAGCCAATCGTTTTGCAAGATAGCTAAATATGCTTTGTTTTTTAATGAATCCATTGATCAATTATTACTTTATATTCATTTTATGTGTTTATTAATTTCTTTCTATATTAATTATTAATGTGTGAGCTAATTTAGTCACAATAAAAATAACAATACTACCACTAATAATAATACATTAATTATTATTATTCTTACATTTTTAGCAGATACCATTTCTTTTCATTGTATTGTCTCTGTTTCTATAATATTTACACAAACAGATAATGATAATGAACATCTACTGTCCAACTGAAAGATTATTTATGCTTTAACATATCCAAATGGGTTAAATGCGGTGAACAAGTGCACACTGTTCACACTGTGTGCTGTGGTGTGTTTACACATGACAAAAATGGCCACTTTACATGACTGAGACTTGGGATGATCTAAACAAAAATGATTAATCAAGTGTGCTCTTGCTTCTTTGTACAGAAAACCTGCAGCCACACCAGCTCTTTAAATAGAACTATGAAAAATTGAACTTTTCCTTACTCTCCAGTGCTTTATCACTCTTCCACTACATCAATTATTTCATTCATCACTGTTGATTCTGCAATATCAGTTTATTTTCCACACTCTCACCTTCTTCAGCCACGTTGCTTGATGCATCGCCCTCGTCTTGATGTGACTGATCCAGAATGGGTACAGAAGATAAACTCTGCTTTCCTCCATTGCTTTCAGGCCCCTCTTCGCTGTTATTCAGAGGACCTGGAGCAGATAAAACAGATAGGGAAAACTCACATCATTCACTGAAGCAATAATCACAAATGAGTAGCACAGATGTGGATGGTGGATAAAATATAGTACAACATTGTTTATTGTAAAATACCTCAGCAACTTTCAACAATTCACTCGAAATCAAAAACATAATCAGATACATCAGCATCATGAGCACAAATTGCCCCAGATGCAGCAGGTTAAAACATCAATGCAATAAGTAATATAATTACTTATTAATTATAATTAATGAACCCTCATGAACACACCATTCCACATATGACAAAAGACTACAGGGCATAATAAATGAAAGTGCTAGCACAATTCTAAAGCAAATGTTAGACTCCAGTCTTCATGAATCACAGCACTGCAGACTCTGACACATTAAATACACTTTATTCGACTAATTAAAAAGGGACAGCTCAAGTTGGACCACTTGGAGGAAAAGTCAGAGAGACTCTGAGTATGTTGGGAGAAGGATGCTGAGGATGGAGCTGCAGGGAAGAGGAGAAGAGGAAGGCCTAATAGAAGTTTTATGGATGTGGTGAGGGAGGACATGCAGGCATTTGGTGTGAGAGAGGAAGATGCAGAGGACAGAAGGGAATGGAGACGGTTGATCCACTGTGGCGTTCAAGAGAGAAAAAATGTGCACAGAGCTATGACCCAGAAAGAATCCCAGTCTGACTTGCCTGGCATTCCTCTTTTTGAGGGGGCTATAACTTGTATGCAAAATGCAAATATGATGTATATCTAATGACGATATACCATTTACTTGCTCACAAATACTTTTTTTTAATACTTTTATATTTTCTATGGTGATCAAAGTTTAAACATCTGTTGACCCAAAACACATAACTACACGTTGCACTAGTTCTACTGTCCTTTTTTGGATACATGTTGGATATCATGTTGGCTTAATATTTAAATAGTAGAGTAATGTCTTCAGTTTCATTACAGGATTATTCAAAATCAATTCAAATTCTATAATATGATTTTCCTGCAACAAGTACTTTACCTCCATCATGTTTTTCTACACTCTTGTCTTTATCATTTGTGTTGCTTGATGCATTGTCCTCATCTGCAGCTGGTGTCTCATCAGTAGTTACAACTGGACCGTTCTCATCATTTTCTTTAGTGCTTCCAGGCTTCTCCTCATTGTTACCCAGAGGAGCTGAAGCTGAAAAACAAATCTGATTTCATATCTACTGACCTGACATTTAAACTAGTACCATATCATGAAACTTCAGTAGCATAGATGTGGATTAAAAACAGTAGAACATTTTTGGTTGTACCTGTTCAGCATTTGATAAGAAAGGATATAATCATTACTTTATAGAGCATTATTTTTTAAAAGAAGTATAATTTTTCCCACTCAAAATTGAAAACATGATTAAAACCACCAGGTCAAACTTTCCCAGATGCAGTAAGCGACATAACCTTTAAGTTAACACTACTGTAATAGCCTTCATATGTCCGGAAATTTGTGGACTAAAAGAAAATGGGAAGTGGGCCAAATACTTGGATGTACGGTTAAAGTTAAACCTACATTACAGTCAGTTTCACAGTTCTTCAGTATGGTTTCGTTCATCGAACACTTATGAATCTTACTTGAATTTGCTTTATTTATTGTATTGTCCTGCTGCTCCTTCTTCACTTCATTCTCATTCGGAACCACCGGTACTTTAGCAGTGGAGTCTTGCTTTAAATCACTCTCTTCTGTATCCTTTAATAGGCTCTTCCCCTCTTCACTGTCCATCTTAGCGGTACTGGCTGTGGCTGCTAGAAGTACTTCAGGAGTACCTGTAACAGAGAGGTTTCAAATAGTGTCATTAAACTATATTTCTTTGAATACCATCATTCAAATAATCCTGGTTGTCTGAGTTTTGATTATTTCTTTCATAGTGGTCAAGTTTATTTATATAGCACATTATCATACACAAAAGGTCATTCAATGTGCTTCACAGGAGTGGAATAAATATAAAATAAACTAGAATAAAAATAAAGGAATAGGAGAAATAAAAGAAATTATAAAGAATACATATAAAATCACTAAACGACAATTGAAAATGCAATAGAAGTGCTAATATTTAAAAGAAGGCGGAAGAGAATAGTGCCGTTTTTAGCAGCTTTTTAAAGCTGGCATGAATGATGGCATTAAAGTAACAAATGCTATACTACAATAATACGCTCCTTATATATAATAAGTGTAACATCCATGACATTCAGTAGTAGAAA
Source organism: Alestes dentex (assembly GCA_037576975.1). NCBI lineage: Eukaryota > Metazoa > Chordata > Actinopteri > Characiformes > Alestidae > Alestes > Alestes dentex. The sequence continues at coordinate 7,195 of JBBIGA010149264.1, read as the reverse complement.
TGTGCAGAATTACTTCATTTCAGTTTCTTTGGTTAAAAGAAAAAAATAGTAAAATTAGCTGACGCAATTTGATAAAGGAAATTGTTATCACCCACCAGTCAGGGAAGTACTTGCAAAAACCACAAAAAACAAAAACACAAATACATAAAATTTTGTCATGCAGAGTTAGCTAGACAACACAAAATATTCCCATCATATTTCTGGGTTTCCAAACTAAATACTTTGGAAAATGTCATACCATTTTCAATATCTTTCTTCTGACGTTTCCAACATTTTTTGTAGTAGAGTATTCCACCACACACAGCAAGCAATAAGACAGCAACAGTTATGGCACCACCTATGACACCAGCTGGAAAATCATCTGCAAAAAATAATGATAATAAGGAAAAAGTAGCTACATTTCATGTATTGCCATGTAACATGCTGAATTAAACATAGGTGTTTATCATGTTGCCATTACAGTAGTGTGATGCTGAACAAAGTAATTTTTTACCTGTAAATGTACAAGGTCATGACAGTACACAAAGCTAACACACGAAGTTGGTGCTACAAGTTGGTAAAACACTCAGTATTTATGAAGAAAAGCATTACCTTGGAAACAATTCTTGAGAGCGAACTCCATAATCTCCTCGCTCACGATGTTCTTCGCAGTACAGTAAAATACTGCATCCCGGCTTTCTTCTTTAGGGACAATGAGTCTTGCTCCAGAGTGGCTTAACTCATTAGGCCCTCTCCATTCAAACACTGCCTGATCTCCACTGTCCACTGAACAGATCAGTGTTGCTTCACCTGTACTGCTTGCATTACAGGTCACTGCTGGTTTTGAAACTGGATCTGAAAGTAAAATGTGTCCTTTTAAGGCAACACTTAACAATGGACCTCTTTTGAAAAACATCACTGATGTGCACATACGCTGACTTTCCATGAAATATATCTGCATGTGTTTTTCTCACATAACAGATTAAAATATATGAGCATGTTGTCTTGTGGTCTATGGAAATTAAAGTATACTTTAATGGTATTCCTATTTCTTAATGGTCCAGGATACACTACTGTTTAAAACCAGGAAAATATAAAGAAATGCATAATACACCTCTGGGCTAAACATAACACAACTGGTCATTCTCAGTGCAGGGGTTGGAGAGGACAGTGAGCAGCAAATTTTACAAGTGGATCTCAATGCAGCTGGCCACATAAACTTGCAATAAAACATGACATACATAAAAACCGAATAGTTGCTCTGCCTGAATATCCTATTTAGTGTAGTGCCTTTATTTTTGTTGATGTTAGCCTTGTAGCCTTTAGCATGTTAACTAGCAAGCTTAAAGAGTGAAGTTGTCTTAACAGCAGCACAGTAATCTAAAGTACTGCAAATTGAAGTGCATAGCTTGAAACAATAAGAATTTTAAGTAATTTACAGCATAGCACATAAACAGCTTTGTACATCTTTTTGTGAGGTTTGAAAAGGGAACAATGACATCTGGGCAAGTGAGCACTGGCACTGAGGTGTGTAAAAACACTGCTATATGCAGAACACACACACACACACACATACAGTCAAGCCACTACTATCATTGTTGCTGCTATGCTGAGAGCAATCCACCACCTGAATAATATCTGTTCATTGGGGGACCTGTGGGGGTCCTATGGGGGTCCAGAACATTCATGAATGGGGAAAAGTGTCAGAGAAACAGAAGGCCTTCAGTCTGTAATTGTAAACTGTAAAGTGCACCCATTTGGTATTTGGAGCTGATAAAACAGGCAGTGAGTGGAGATATAAGGTAGATGTACATTTTAAATATGTCTATGTATAAGCACTGGTACATCATTCAATCCAAGCCTTTAATGACAGGTCTGCTTATTTGCCTTTCTGGTCCAATTCTATAAAAGGTACCATACAACTCACTTACCAATCACTTTAACGTCAAATCTGAAATTCTGTAGCTTCCCAGCCACCTGAATTTCAGCTTCATACAGACCACCTTCGATTTTAGCCAGCCTGCTAAGTGTTAAGACTCCATATTTCTTATCAAGAGCTCCACGACCCTTAAATCGATACCACGTCTCATCACCAGCCTCATACTCAACCAGTTTGTTGCTTTGGTGTTTCCACAGAATGGACTCAATGTCTCCTTTTATGTTAGGCGTGAAAGTGTGATTTGCTCCAGTCTTAACAGAGATGGACTCACAGAATACATGGCCTAAAATAAACAAATAAAGATGAGAAATAAGACGTAATGAGCAAATGTCACAGTATCAACACAGACAGGAACGAACAGAAGAAATGGGTTTTATTTACGCATGTTGTTAAAAGCCTGTAGCTGACCGACATACTTCACTGAATCATGTTTCAGAAAAGGGCGGAAGCATCAGGTCACGACGCTACAGCTAATGGTGGTCACATTAATCTGTACGGTTTTAAAAAGTCATTAACATGAAGTACGTTCATCAACGAGTTATGGTACACATCTCTGAACGGAATACATAACTGGACTGAGGTATTTATAGAGAATAAGTCGTTTCGTCAACGTCTTTCCTAGCTGTACTCCCATGTCTCCTCCAAACTACACCTGAGAAATTTACAGGTACACACTAATCATCTGACAGGGGCCACACGACTCAATTCACACTCATCTCACCTACAATTCACACTTTAAACACAGAGGGTCTCACTTACCCACGCCGAAAAGAAGAAAAAGGACGGAGAGCCGTATCTCTGTGCTCTCCATTTTGTCCGTTTCATTTTCAGTTTTGGCGAAACAAAGAAAGACTTCCTCTTCCTCCATCTGGAAACAATATAAAATTGCCAACATGTATATGCCAGAACTATTATACCTGCACATGAAAATAATTTAGCTCCTGATTGTGGTTGAAACCACGTAAAAAACATCCACTTGTCGCTTTTATCAATCTAAATTAATGCACTGCACGGGCTAGCGACTGCCCTGGTCTGACTCCACGTTGTAGAACCTGAACTCCAGTAGCCTACATGGGGAAAAGTATTGGGACGCCTGTCCCTTTACACAATCAGGGCCTTGGCATTCAAATACATAGACTTCTATGGGGTGCCGTTTATAAAAACAACTTCACAAATTTAGAGGTGTCATTTTTTCATCATTTAGCGCAATGTTCACACAATTTTCACAAATTTAGAGCTAAATGTGTTTAAAAAAACAGTGTTAGGTTTTGATACATTTTCTTGCAGCGTAATTATTAAATGTTAAATCTTAAATCTAAATGTTAAATCTAAATCTAAATGTCAAATCTAAATCTAAATGTTAAATCTAAATCTAAATGTTGAGCTCTAAAAGATATGCTAATTGGCCACACCCCTTGATTACAATTGGCTGTTACTTAGCAGGGGGCGGGACTGCGTGCTGTGATATCCCCTCACCAACATGGAGGATTAGCCTTAAATGATCTGAAATCTAAATGTTAAATATGAAAAATATATCTCACACTCTAAATGTGAAACTTAACAGCTAGATAGGGGGGTTGTTGGAAAGGTGTCACCGATCCCCATCAAACTGTGGATTTAATGTATAATGTATTTAAGAATGTATTTAATGTTAAAAAAACACCCCTGGAGATGCGGAGTTATTAGCCAAAAACCATTCACTCACCTCCCATTACTTTAATCCCGAGGTGAACGGTTTTCAGCTAACTCTGGACTATTGTGGCAAACGAGGGGTCGTTGGAAAGGTATCACCGAGCCCTATCTAACTGTTAAGATTCACATTTAGAGTGCGAGATATATTTTTCATATTTAACACTGAGATTTAAGATCATTTAAGGCAACTCCTCCATGTTGGTGAGGGCATATCACAACATGCCCCTGCGAAGTAACAGCCAATTGTAATCATGGGGCGTGGCCAGTTAGCATATCTTCTAAACATGTAGAGCTCAACATTTAGATTTAGATTTAAGATTTAACATTTAGATTTAGATTTAACCTTTAGGTTCTCATTCAACATTTAGGTTTTCATTTAACATTTAGGTTTTGATTTAACATTTAGATTTGTAACATTTAGATTTGTAAAATTTAGATTTGTAACATTTAGATTTCGATTTAACATTTAGATTTAAGATTAACATTTAGAAAAAAGTAATGACACCGCCCTCAAGATGGGACGGGGGATTCCCTCAGAGGGGCTGCTCCCACTAATGTAACCAGCCAGGAATTTGTGTGTGTTTTATCAACTGTTGATCGGTGTTGTTGTATGTCTATTGTTGAAAAAATAAAGCTTTATTATTTCAGCTATAGACATAAAAGAACAAAAATTATCCCCACCCACCAGTGAGTAGGTATTATTCAGGCCATGGATCATCATACACATGAACATGTCATTTAATTAGATATACAGTATACAGTACAGCAATTGCACAGAGGTGTGTACAAACACTGTTATATGCAGAACACACACACACACACACACACATACAGTTAAGCCACTACTATCACTGTTGCTGCTATGCTCAGAACAATCCACCACCTGAATAATATCTGTTCATTGGGGGACCTGTGGGGGTCCTATGGGGGTTCAGAACATTCATGAATGGGGAAAAGTGTCAGAGAAACAGAAGGCCTTCAGTCTGTAACTGTAAACTGTAAAGTGCACCCATTTGGTATTTGGAGCTGATAAAATGGACAGCGAGTGTCGATATAAGGTAGATGTACATTTTATATACGTGTATAAGAAGAGGTACATCATTCAATCCAAGCCTTTAATGACAGGTCTGCTTATTTGCCTTTCTGGTCCAATTCTATAAATCTCACCATACAACTCACTTACCAATCACTGTAACTTTATATTTGGAAATCTGTAGCTTTCCAGACACCTGTATTTCAGCTTCATACAGACCACCTTCGTTTTTAGCCAGCCTGCTAAGTGTTAAGACTCCTGTTTCCTTATCAAGAGCTCCACGACTGTTAAATCGATACCACGTCTCATCACCAGCCTCATACTCAACCAGTTTGTTGCTTTGGTATTTCCAACTTCTCCTGTTACGTCAGGCGTGAAAGTGTGATTTGCTCCAGCCTTAACAGAGATGGACTCACAGAATACATGGCCTAAAATAAACAAATAAAGATAAGAAATACGTTGTTAGTGTTGTTAACCCTCCTGTTATGTTTGTTTCTTAGGAACACCAAAGACTATGGAACACCAATGACATTACTAACCATTTCAATCAATCAATCAATATTTGGTGTAATGGTGTTCTTTACCTCTTACAATTCATGGTTTAATGAGGATAATGCATTTTAAAACGTTTTTAATGTACATTGGAAGACCCACAAATAAAACACAATTGTTTTACATGACACTGATTAAATGATTAGATTTTTATTTTATAATTTTATTTATTTATTTATTTTTATTAGGTGCCATATCAAGCACAACACTTGATTCTTCTCTGGGGCTCCTCCAACCGGCTTTCCAGCGTAAACCTGCATGTTCAGTGTATAGCTGGCGTTTGCATCACATGCTGCCCAGATTTTTATGCCGTATTTGGCTGGTTTGGAAGGCATTTATTGCCTAATTGGGCAGCGACCTCTGAATGCCACTAGCCTTTCATCCACTGTGACTTTCATCCACTGTGACATAGAGTAGAGGAAGTTGCTCTACCCACTTGTCCCACACTGTCCTAATAGCTGCCAGTTTGTCTCTCTCCCGTCTGACGTATAGCCCTGCCTGTCTCTGCATCCCACAGACTGGTTGTGGATTCATCCTTTGATTTATAGACCCCAGCCAGGATGAGGACCCCCAAATATGCATGTAAATGCATTTTTTCCAGCTCTTTTCACTTCTCCCCAAAAACACACCTTCCATATTCCTTCTAAATTTGTCATTTCAAGAATGATTTTCTGTATTGAGTTGGGCATGACAAGCTTAGAAGCTGACTTGATGTCTGTCACACGAGTCACGGCCATCCTAGTGTGCCCTGGCACTGTCTATTATGGTTTCTGCAGTTTTGCCTGAAGCATATTTGGGGATGAAGACCACAGTATTTCACCATTTTTTTACGTAAATGAATGCTTGGAGGAATATGAATAGCAGCTTCTTCATTTGGCTCAGAATCATCAGATTCAGAACTGACCTCAAGATGATCTTCATCTTCAGACACATCTTCCTTTATTTCACTGTCATGATCAAAGATGAGTTCCTGTTCCTGGGCTGTCATCTGTTGATTCATGCTGCTCGTTTTGTAAAGCTCTGACAGAGACTCATATAGGTCATATGATATTTAGCTGCAGAGTGTAATGTTGGCAGGACTCCCTTGAAGACAATCTTTATATGTTTTGCTCCTCATATTTCAGGAAAGAGCGTAGACAAACCGTCAGGGCTCCACATCAAATGGGGGTCACATTAATCTGGACGGTTTTAAAAAGTCATTTACATGATGTACGATCATCAACGAGTGACGGTTCACATCTTTGAACGGAATACATAACCGGACTGGACTGAGGAATTTATAGAGAATAATAAAATATGGTGACCAGACGTCCTCTTTTCCTCGGACATGTCCTCTTTTTGAGACCTGCGTCCCGGCCGGAATTTTAGAATCGTCCGGGATTTTGAGCTGCCTAAACATTCGTCACGTCATGGGCATCGCTCATAAACTAAAAGTCCAGAACGGCCATCCAGTGCACGGGACTTTTCTGGACTTTTAGTTTATGAGAGATGGCCATGACGTGACGAATGTTTAGGCAGCTCAAAATCCCGGACAATTCTAAAATCCCGGCCGGACGGAATTTCCAGAAATATTATACCTGCATATGCAAATAAGTTAGCTCCTGTTTGTGGTTTAAACCACATTGCAACATTTTGGGGTACGAACCCCATCAACTCATCGCTATTATCAATCTAAACTAATGCACTGCACGGTCTAGCGACTGCTCCGGTCTGACTCCACGTTGTAGGGCCCGAACTGACCCTAGACTGCATGGACAAAAGTATTGGGATGCCTGACCATTAAAATGACCATTAAAATGTACCGATTTATTGATTACTTTATATATATATAGAGCTCAACACTTACAGCTCAAAAATCCCATATTTAGAGTCGCTGTTTGTAAACATTGCCCGTCAAAAGCTGAGTCCGAAAAGTGCACTTGTGCACTATGTAGTGAACGAGTGAACAAGTGCACATTTCGGACACAGCTAAAGACTTGAGACTTGACTTGGACTCGAGC